>JAOTQR010077118.1:0-45460 GCA_025774065.1 Solanum ossicruentum
TATTGGACTTTAGTATGTAGTGTTGGAATTTGATAGTGGTCTAAGTGCCTAATCGGCACTAGTCATGGCCCGGGGTTTGGGTCGTGACAACTTTAGCAAAAAGGGTAATAGAAATACCACCTGTAACCAAAAATCAAGTAACCTTAATGGCCAACAATCAACCTCCCAGTGATCAAATAAACATGGTATGCTCGAGTATTGCACATGGTGAATACATATATATAGATGCAAATGCATGACATATCAAATCAGATCCTAGCAATGGTGGTCCTTTCTAATAGGTTATCGACATCATATTTGCTAACCTGTGGCCCTCCATACTATATGCATATCTATAATCATTTGGAAAAATAGGCCATATACCTCCGATTATAGCTCGACGTCCATGTATAATGTGAAATGTATTTATGAATGTTAAATGCACAAACTAGTGCATAACATGAATTTAGCCAATCTTAGTTCATTGGTACACTTATTCTTATAGCATCATAATCATTATCGTAGCATATAGACATGACTCGCATGATCTTATATGTCTATCGAATAAGTTTGATAACTTAACTTAACATTTAGAATGAGACCTTACTCTTAAAATGTTCGTAAATGTCCTTTATATAATACTTATACTTGGTGCCATGTCAATTAGTAAAAGAAAGTATTTAAGAGAAATCAAGTGGCTTACTAGTTTAAATAAAAGCATTATACCGGAGATTATTAGAAATCAGCGTGTTACTTGCTAAGTTCTTTGGATATAGTTTTAGTAAAGAAGAAGAACTGATTATGAATACTACATTCCCTTCAAATCTTCCTTTACTTTTAGTGACACCACACTAAAAAGAGAAACACCTCAACATATGGGCAAGTAGTCAAGAAAATCGATAAATTGATATAAAGATATTGGATGTCTAGTTTAAGCGAACAAATGGAATATCAACCTAAAACCATCATGAAAATAATTAAGCTACAATCCCAATGCCTTCCATAGAAGGTCTTTCTAGCAACAGAATAGTAAAATAGTACATTTGGCATTTTGGGAACTTCTTTGATTTCATGCTAAAAGAAGGGACGAAGCTTAGCTTTAACATACCTTTCCAATGGATATCCAATTGCCTAAAGTTTCTTTACAAAATTTGTCCCTTACGTGCTAAGCTTTGCAACAACTATATGTATTCAACTTATAACCACCTATAAACAGTCTATAATTGGGCATTAATTGGTAGATCTTCTATATAGCATTTACGTGCGGAAACATCCATAAAATTTAGTAAAAATGACCATAAAAGAGCCCCAAGATTATTACTTGAACACAACAGCTGCAAACCAAGAATAACCAGCAAGAACACCACTTTCTTACAGTCCAAAACAGCCTCAAACACAACTTATTGGAGAGGAAAACAATTGCAAAATGTAAGGCATGCATTTCTAGGCATGGGGATGAATTTTAACGGTAAAAATGCGAAAAACTTACTTAAATCACTTGGATACCTTGAGAGAGCTTCCTCTTCAGTTTCTAATCTGTTTGGGAAAAAATTGGACCATTTCGAGCTTTAAAAAGCTCAAATTAGCTGACATCTAGGTGGTCTTGACTTGACCCGGCCCATGACCCGATCCACTGCTTGGGTAGTCACAGTAAAACTATCATAACTATTTATTCTGAAGTTGGGTTGATGCCCGGTTTTGTGCATTGCAAACCAGACTCATAGATATTCAATTTTATAGGTCATGGACCTTCTAAATCCTTATATTTTGGGAGATATGTCTTGATATATTTGACCCAAATTTAAGAAGGATTTCCTAAAGAAACTTATGGTAACTTTGGCCAACCTTTATCTTGCAACTTTCTTGATTCCAAACTTAATATATGACCTTTGTACTATTAAAATAACCTTTAAAAATCCATTGTTAGTAAATTATACACTTTTAGTCCCATCCAAAAAGTGAAACCTAATTTAAACCTTCCAAAAAGGGCAAAGTGTCACTTGGGCCATTTCTTTAAGCCCGAATGAGTATTTAGGGGATTCCTTTGACTTAAAACTTTAGGTCATTGATATTGCAACTTATTGGTAGCCTTATTATCCTTAGATTCTATCTAAAATTATAAACGTATTATATTACATGCCACCCTATATATATACCTAATTGACATAGGTTGACTGAGCTCAACATATAAAGCAAGTCACAAAATCAAATAAATAAGGCAAATACACACAAGTGGTAGTATAATAGGTAGAACAGATAAAGATCAAGATACACGAGACTAAGAAGATGAGACAAAAACATGCCTGTTAGAAACAGGTCTAGCATCCGCTAGAAATAAAATAGGCTATAGAGTTTACTCAGAAAATTACAAGCGATAAAAAACACCAAAGTTCTACAAATAACCTAATAGCCTAGGAACTAATCCAACTCAACCTAACATGAAGGACAATATATTCAACAAAAGAAGAAACAAGTCATTGATTAACAATGTAACACAAATATGATCAAACAATAAACAACCAACATTCCATACTACCAGGGTGCCAAACATGAATCAATATATTGGTGATAGGCGATGCATGTGAATGAAAGATATGAATGAAAATCTCTTTGCTGCACATATCCATAAATGTATAGACCTACACCAATCTAAGTGTGAAGGTAGGATCGATACAACACCTTCATCTGATGCTGTTGCACTCACGACATTAAGGTTCTATAGGGAATAGGTAAATCATATACACTAGCTGGGCCTAAATCAGGTCTTATCATCATTATTTTCATCGGTGATACTAGAGGAAAAATAATAGCCACATCAATGCAAAAAGGGTATTGATACGCCAACTATCAAATCATAAACTGAGGTTATCCCCCGAATGACTCCATAGTCTCAAGTAGAAAAGAGAACATCCTCAACACCTCTAAGTATCACAATTGAAAAATTAGGTAATTCAGATTGTACATCTCCTATTAAAACTAGTTTGAAACAAATTCCATATCAATAGGATGAAAACCTTCCCCTTTTTTCCGTGCATAATAACAATGACCCAATGCATGAACCAAAATCATACCATTAAATCAATATGAATGAGCAACCAACACAATACATGCCATGACCAGTAATTAATTAAAACACATAAGACTAAAAGATAAAACCATTATCTCTACATACGAACGCTGAGAGGAGTAACCTGGGGTCCATGTGTTCCTCGAATAAGACCTCAGGCCTAACAATTAAGAATGACCAAGAATCCAATAAGAATATCACTAACGTACAACTACATATATGACTAAGTAATCACAAACAACTAAAAGTTAAGCAAGGAGAGAAAACATCTTTAGGATAGATACCTAACCCCAAATCCATTATCCCCAATCAACAGTAAAGTAGAGCTGGATCAAGTCTACGGGCCACTATGGTCTTAGGAACTAGCACAAGGTATAATATTTAAAAGCAAGCATTACCATGACATCTTAATGAAATAGGCAAAACGTAGGGTCTTATTGTGACTTGTATTATATGTATTGTTGTTTCCTTTGTCTAAAAGTCTTCCTTGATGAGTGATCGCATTGAGAACTTAACTATATTCATTAGTTTTAAGGGAGGAAATTAATGATTAGGAAAAGGAGATTACAATGGGAGATAGAAGCAATCAACCTAAGTTTGAGTCACTCGAGCCCGGGAGGGGATGGTATACTTAGTCTTTGAGATTAGCTTGTACATAAAAAACTTGAGAATAGGAAATGATAGTTTTCTGAAATTCAAAAGCGAGGGTTAGTATTGGAAACATTGGGAGACCAGGAGAAGATGAATGAATTCTTTCTACTGAGAAGGACCGGGAGGTGAATTAGAAGTTACCCATCTCGCTAGATTTTGCATGCAATATAATGGACAATAGACCCAATGTTAATTGCTCACTAGTTAAGTGTCAAGCGGACTGCAACCTAAGTCATTATCAATTTTTCTAAGATGTAGTTTATTTTTCACATTCATACTCATAGTTAGGATTTGAATTCAAAACCCTTCATTTTACTTTGTCACACTTGTTTGTTTTCTGGAAATAGAACCAACGGCTAAAATAGGATAATTAGTAGAGTTGTTTTGGCCAATTCCTTGTGGGATTTATGATCTTCACGCTCTAATAAGAAATTGGTCGCTGTCAGCATTTAACCTAACCGAAGGTTAGGGTCGAATCCACAGGGAATACAGGGCTTGACTACAAGAATCTACTATCAATCATTTCAAATGTCGATAATTAAAACCTCTAAATGGGGGGGGGGGGGTTTGATTTAAGAACAAAAGTAAAAGTAAATGCTATGCTATTATGCGAAGAAACACTTAAATTTAGGTACAACTTGGGAATTGTATTCACCATGGTTCGCTGACTCAATTACCCTAGGCAACATAATTATAATTGAAAAATCAAATTCAGGATATAACTTAGGTTCTTCCAGCCCTCTTATGAAGGTAAAGGTCAAATTTCACCATGGCTCTTCGTCGGCAACCTTGGTGTTCCAACTAATCGTTACCTATTGTCTAGTCAACCTCCGATTGGTCAGGTTTGGTTGATTTGATGAGAACAAATCAATCAAATCCTGTCGTCCACTTCCCTTTTCTTATTCGTCACTACCTTTGTCGGGATCGTGATAGTAGGCGGGGTTTGGTGTTAGCCATCACCAAATAACAATCAAAATGAAGGGACATGGACAATACATACAAAACGCCAGTCATAGAAATGCAATTAATCTAGGTTATTTCAAGCCAACTGCCCATAGTTCCTACAACCCCAAGTTGTAGGTACTTAGCTACACATGGCTAAGGCAAAGCCAACAAGAATGCAAATAAAAGGCATAGTTGAGAATTATACTCAAAGCAATGAAGAACAATAACACCACATGTTACAAACCACAAGCTTTGATAGATGGAGAGTGAACCCAATGTAAGATTTGCAATCCCCAAAAGTGGTTTTCCAATTGAAAATGAGATTCTACACTAAAACCCTAAAATATTCTAGAGAGAATATTCAATATCGCTTTTTCAAGATTCAAGTCTTGGATCCCCCTTTTCTAAACCTTAACATAAAGTATTTATAGTATTTACAAACTTAACCCTAAAAATTATACAGCAAAGATAGCTGGCAGCAGGTGCGTGACACAGGTATGACTCATAGGGTGAGCTACGAGTCATAGTCGGGGTCTCGTATCAGGCACTTTACATTTTGGACTTGACTGTTACGATCCATTGGTATGAGTTGTTTCTTGGGCTACGACTCGTATGCCCCTCTCTTAGTCTAGGCTTTTAGTTTGTGTTCCAAAATTTTGGCTCTTTTTTCTTGCTACGAGTCCACATATACAAGTCGTCGTGAGAGCTACGACTCGTAAAGTGGCCTCATATGGCTAATATCCATGTAGCAGATTTTTGATTTTTACTCTCTGTTTCTTGCTATGAGATCACCATACGACTCATATCTTGGGATTCGACTCATAGGAAGGCTCATATGTCCTACACTTCAGCAAAATCTACAATTTTCTCCTAAAATCCTGCCAACCTATCTTTTCTACAATAACAACATAAAAGCACATAAAAACCAGAAAAACTCACATTAAGAACTCACAAAATCCCTTGTTTTAGGCATAAAATGTTCTGTAGTTTGACAACATATCAACACCCTCAACTTAGAACTGTTGCTTGTCCTCAAGCGATGACTCATCTAAGCAGACAATGAGAAACACATAGTAGTTATACAAATGACATATACATCATTTACTCCAATTAAGGTACCCAAATTTCATTTTCAAAGACAAATTGCAAAGCTACTAAGCACAACAAAAGCACAAATATATATCTGGCAATCCAACTATGAGAAGCAAAGGAGTATCAACTATCCATAATCACTGGGTTAGTCATATGCCAGTCAAGCAGTGCAAATGCCCTCACAGAAAAGAAGTCCCTCTTACTTATTCATAAAGAATTTAGAATTCAGGAACTGTGCAATCATTCTCATTCTCACAAATGAAATTCATCCAAAAATGACTAACACCATAGGCTTACCTCTATACTCAACTTTTAGATTGGTGATAAAATGGTTTTGGATCACTTTAGGACTTAATGGATTGTAATATAGGCTCATGGGGCTTTGGTATGACATTTTACGCAAGTAGTGACTAAAAACTATCCTTGAATCATGTTTACCCACACTTTTACCTTCATAACTCCACCATTGTCACTAAATCCTCCCTTATTCTCCTATTTCAATCTTTTCCTGGGTGTTTTCTTTTTCTTTTTTAGATGTGCCTTAGTTTTGAACTCATTTTTGCTATTCTCTTCAGTCCAAGACACTTTTCTTTTCTTTTCTTTTTATCACCCTGCTCATGTCTTTTCATTTCTTTCTTTCTTTTCCAACTAACCACCTCATTATCATTGCTTTACCATAATAAAGACCACCCTCAACTTAGGCTTAGCCTGAGGTGAAGTACACAATATTTATTCCCCAAACCAGGGCCACCATTTGTAGCGATCCTCAACTTAGGCTTTCAGCCTCAATCAAGGTTCACATGTTTAAGGATAGACCAGGGCCAATATCAAGGTATTTCATAAGACAAGGTTAAGCTAGCTACGTGTCAAGAAAGAATGAGTGCATGAGAGGCTCAAACATTTGGGACAAGGGGTCCACTAACACAATTGGCAGGTCATTTAGGCAAAAGTGGGCTCACTAGAAGAACAAAGGCCTAAGATCCCTTCCAAATCAAACACATCACCAAACCAATCTTAGAGTAATAAGGTAAGTTTTGAGTCCATACATAATACATGAATGCGGTAAAATAAGTTCACAACACACTTAACATTGCACACATAATCAAGTATAAACTCACAGGTCATGCTTCAAGCATCAACTTATCTTTACATTATTAGAACAAACATCACCTGATAATCAATATGCATGATTGCATCAATAACTAACAATCTCAAAAATTTTAAGGGTACTAAATTTTTATCAAAGTTTAAAAAGCATTTAAAGATCATGTACATGCCAAAAGATAATACTACTATGTATCTACAAATTATCTACACTACCGATTCATGCTGGTCGAACAAAAAATTAAAACATCCACAAGGAAAAAGAATCACAACAAGAAAAACCTTGCGATAAAAAATAGGGGAAGTTATGTACTCGAGGATACTCAGACTTCACTTAATCTATAACATCCCACACCCCACCAAAAGAGAATACTTTTTCCTAAAAGTAAAGACATATATTAAAACCAAGTACCTAAAACATATATGTATATATATACTAAAAACAAACATTTCAAAACCAAACATCCAAAACAATTGTAAGAACAACATTCAACACAAAACATTTAAACATATTCAAAAACCAACATAAAGAAAATATTCTAACAAAAATTGCAAAGTATCCATAAATAGAAAGTAAGGGCTAGGGTTAAAAACATCAAACATCATGGTGCTCAAGCACCAGTATCCGTATGGTCAGCAGGGTCTTGAGCCACGACTCCTCCCCAGAAGTCTAGGTTGCAACTATAAGTGAACTACCCTCTCCATGTGTAGTCTACTTCTCTCGATCTCTCGGTATAGCTGTTATACGTAGCGACTCCTGCACCACCGCCTCTGGTATCGACTTCTTCTCTAGTGCTATTGGGTTATCAGGTCTAGGCCTCTTCTTGCTCATCTCTAGGTCATCTCAAGGGGCCTCTTCCCATGGAAATACGGGCGGTCAGCAAGCCAGTCAAACAGCTCATCACCCGTCGGTGTTACCTCCGGGACTACAATAGGGGATGTTAGCACCTGCAACAGGTTAGCCTTGAGCTTGGCCAACTCCTCTATCACTGAGCTCATGTCAGCAGGTAGAGCACCCTCAAGCCTCCTCTGGACTCTATCCTCGAAGTCATCTACTCGTGCATCCACAGCTCTAACCCTTTGATCTATCAAATCATAGGCGAATGCCTTTGCCTTCTCCTCTGAGTCCTGAATGGTTTGGCGGACCCATGGCCTGACCTAGGCTACTAAACTCTACAGCCTGAACTCTGTTGTAGCTACCCTGCATTCCAATGCCTAAAAAGCAATAGCAGAGATAAGAGAAACAACCTGTATAGTAGATGATACTTGTGTGAGAGTATAAGAGGGTGACGTCGACTCAATCTCAATAGCTAGGGAAAGCTCTGGAGTAGCTGAGTACTATCGGTGGTGGCTAGAGTCGGCCCCTGAGTCTGAGGCTCAATAGGGAATGGATCTGGGATAGACGGAGAAGCAGCTCGCGGTAGGGCCACTAGGTTCTCATCATCCTTGATCGGGTTGGGATCCATGGTACGTGTGACCTCTATATGTGGGTCCTGATAGGGGTTGAAATGAACACTTGTTACACCGCACAAATGGTAGGTCAAAATAGAGAACAACAGTGAGGTGCTGGTTTAGATGACAAACTCATTAATATGCTTAGAGATAATCCTAGGCCAATCAATGTCACAGCCAGCTAGGATGCTGGCTAATAGCATGGGTCACTCAAGAGTGATCATATTATCCGTGAAAATGAGCCGAATATGCCAACGGATAATCGACCACCAAAACTTGGCCTGGAAAGATAGGTAGGCTTCCACTATCGAATCAGCGTGGTTTGTGACGTACTTTGTCTCAAAAACCTCCTCACATATCTGGCTAGCAATCCATTGCAGCAGCTTAGTTTTGACCCCAATATCTTTCTCATTTACCACTTTTCCCAATTTGGAAATTCGACCATCATACTCTGCAGTGGAATAAGGCACTCTATAGTTGTGCCCGAACTGAACTCGTCGAATTGTCTCCTCAGAAATGTCAACTCTCCGACCACTCTCCGAAACCACTCATAATCTAGGCTACTCAATAGCATTCTTATTCTTTGGAAGGCCTCGGAGAAGTGTGTCAAGGTAGGTTGCATAAAACTCACGTACCAAGTAAAGGGCAAACTTGTCCAACTGCTGTGTAGTACATCATAGTCTATGTCTATCTATCTCAGTATCTAACCCCGGTATCTTATCCAACCCAAAGTCATTCAGCCTGGACTCCTCGTGGAACTGTCTGACGGGTTTGCCTCGTCCTTTTGGCTCTAGACCCTTATCGTAGATCTCTTTCATCCCTGAAACCCACCATCTAGGGTGGGCCAGGTGCTGTGATTCTACTTCCTCCTAAGGAGCTTGTTAGGCACTCTGGGATTGTAACTCTGACTTCAAATGTGTGGGAGCCATCTGTGGTAAACTGTTTCCAGACCCATCTCCATCACCCTCCTGTTCACCTTTTTCAGACCAGGAGGAACTGTTAACTTCCATAGGTGCTTGAGTTGTACGGGCTCTAGTGTGAGGCATATTTGCCTCGGGGTCTATTCTGACTCGGTGTACTTCCACAGACCCCTCGGATCGCTCAGTCTCGGAGGACTTAACAACCAACCTCCTTTGAAATATCTTGATCACTCGTTTATCCTTTGGAGGCATTATACCTGAAAACCAACCACATATTAGCATGTGAGCCTCAAAATGTTTGATTAAGCAGTGACCATATAACAAAGGACCAGAAATAACAATACTTAAACATTGAAATCAAAAGAAAAGTCAGTGATACATTTGCAGGTCCGTAGTGTCCTATGAGTTGTATCCTAGCCTCGTAATACCAAGGTCTCTGAGAAAAGGCAACCTAGAATCAGATATGAGGTGCAGTTACGACTCGTAGGGTGGCCTATGAGTCGTACTCTGGCCCCGTACCTCATTCTAGAGGCATTTTTGAAACCTAAGTCAGACTTATGAGACCCCCTCTACAAGTTGTACTAGATACTATGAGTCGTAGGTAGATCTCGTATGAGAAATGTGAAGGAACCACAGGTGACTGGTGCCTGCTACGAGGGACCACTACGACACATAGGGGATCCTACGAGTCGTAGGGAGGCCTCGTAGCTGAAGACAGAAGGCACCTATAGTGCCTGCAATATTCCCATAAGAACCATAACTAATTCATACAAATGGCAAACAAAGGCCATATCAGAGCAATAACCCAGTCCAAACACACAATCAATCCCGGTACGAACATGCCAACCATAAGAACCCTTACATCAAACTTATTCCCACAGGTATATTCACGTTAAGCCCAGAAACAATTTATCTCCATATTCAAATTCCTTATCAACACATCAATCCAGGGAGATTCAAGGAAGATTTAAAAAAACTAGAAACAAGGCTAACATGAATTTTCACATTAGAATACAATCACATTCCCTAAATTCCATTTTTGACACTAATGTACACAATAAGCGTACAACAATCATGCGATCAACATATTAACATCACAACCACCCACAAGAGTCCATTCAAATTTTCACATCACACTATAGAGTTCAAGAAATCCAAACCCCAATTTTAACATCCAAACATAAGCATAGTCAGATGGGTACAATAATACTGACTTAATTAAGCACACGCTCATCTCCAAAGGATGAAATTCAACACAAGAGTGTATCAAAATTAATCAATAAACTTACCAAGTGAGAGAATGATCAAATCGACGCAATGTATCTAGCAAGAGATGTCGAAACCCTAGAAAAATATAGACTCGTCGGAATAGTCATCAAAAAAATAACATGGGTAGCTAGGATGGTGACCGAAACAGTGATTGGTGAAAGAAATTTGGAAATTTACATCGAATTAGGATAAAGGAAATGAAATTAGGGGTCAAAATAAATTTTGACCCTTATATAACAAACTGGGTCACCAGAAAAAATTCTGAAAGTCGGGGTTACGAGACCCCGAGTACGAGTTAGAGTAACTCCTACGACTCATAGGTCTTGGTATCGTAGTAGACCTCAGCACTTAGAAGAATATGCCTCCATGCATGGACACTATGAACCCCACTTAAGACTCATAGGGGACCCCACGAATCATAAGGTTGGCTTGCAGTGTGTGCGCCAACTTTCAAGTCTCACTGCTTCCCTCTACGAGGCATGACTACGAGTTATATTTGTCACTACAACTCGTATGCTGCTCGTAGAGGCTACTCTAAGTGCAATTTTCCTCACATCTTCAGTTCTTAATATGCTCCTGCAAACCAAACCTCAAAATACACCAATCTTCAAAACATCACAACTGCACCAACGTCTTTAAAATTTTAAAACAAACAACACATTACTACCTAAAAATTTTAATAACCAAACACACTTAAAACAAGACAAAAATTATCAAAGATACTTGGGTTACCTCCCAAGAAGCAACTTGTTTAACGTCGTGGCATGACTCAATCATCATCCATGATAAAGAATTATCAAGGGCCCACACTTCAATCTTAAACTCATCTGGGTGTTTCATTGATTGGATGATGTCAAACACGACCTCTACATCATTGACTCTGAATTAAAGCTGACCCAAATCCATATCCACCAGGGCTCCCCCGTTGGCAAGAAATGGTCTTCCCAAAATAATGGGCACCTCAGAATCAACCTCCAATCAAGGATCATAAAGTACGCGGGAAAGATGAATTTATCAACCTTGACAAGCATATCAAGAAGTATTCCTTTTGGCTTTTTGATGTTTCAATCCACCATGAGCAACCACATTCTTATTGGAGTAGGAGTTCCAAGACCAAGGATTTTGAACACGACAAGAGGCATTAGATTTATCCTTGCTCTAAGGTTACACAATGCTCTTGCGAATTCAACATCACCAATAGTGTAAGGGATGGTGAATGCACCGGGATGCTCTTGTTTTTGAATAAGGCATTTGGTCATGATCGCACTACATTGTTGGAGCTCTTTGTTCAAACTGTGTTTCTTTGTTACCAAATCCTTCATATACTTGGCGTACCCAAGCATCTTCTCCAAAGCTTCGAAGAGGGCAATGTTGATGGACAATTATTTTAACATTCAAAAAGAAAATGCTTGAATTTGGATTCTTTCCCTTTCTTTTTAAGTCTTTGAGGAAACGGAAGAGGTGGTTTTGGGATCGCCTTGAGTTTCTCTTGCTCTCCCATCCCTTGGCTTTCCACTGTATTACTCTTTAGACTTTCTTCCTCAATCATTACCTTACTATCAATGACCTTCTCATAATATTCATCCTCAATGATTGGCATAGACCGATTAACAATATTTTTACCACTCTAAGTCATGAATTCCATAAAATGCCCTTCATTTTAGTATTTTGAACCGTGTCGTTTGGTAAGGTTCCCTTTTGGCATCAGTTCAATTATGAACAAACATGCCCAAGCTGTTGTTCTAATTGCTTAATTTCCATAGAGTGAGAATCTATCTGTTGGTTAATGCTTGAAATATCCATTTTCATTCCCTTCAAGGTCTTATCTTGGTGATCGGCTCTATTCAACAATTTATCAAACATCTCTTCAATCCATGAGTTACTTGACCCGACATTAAGGTTGTGTGGTGGCACATAAGGACCGTTCTTATAGCCATCTCTTCTACCCCATTCAAATCTGACACTCTCTCCCTTTCATAGTAGCCACCTCGGTTGTCTCTATATGCACTATCACGGTTGTAGTTCTAACCTTGATTCTTGGAACCTTGCCTCCAATAGTCCGAATTGGACCCTTGGGGGTTGTTTCGGAAACCCGCCGCTTGGTTTCTTATGAAGCAAGCGTCCTCATCAAAGAATGGATCTTCATACATAGGAGTATTTGGGGGTTGGTGAGTTACCGCTTGAGTGCTTTCTTGGTTTTGCTTTAATACCATGCCCATGCTCATGCAAATCTGATCAAGTTTCTCAATGATCTCCTCATTATCTTTTGCTTGCTCATTGTTGGTGGTGACCACACAAAAGCTTTTCATTGCACCACGCTCCCTCTGACCCTATGCTCTATTTGTTTTAACCACTTGCTCTATCCTTGCGGCGACCAATGCAAAAGGTTGGTCAATAAACATGCCTCCCATGATCGTGTCAAAGCAAGCTTGACTATTCTCATCAAGCGTCCGATCGAAAATCTCGACCAGGGCATCATCGATAATTTTATGATAAGGGACCATCCTTAGGCATTAGTGAATCTCTCCCATGTGGTACTAATAGAGTCACTGGGAAATTGCTCAAAATTGTTTATTTGGTGTTTGAGCTTAAGCTTCTTTGATCTTGGAAAATATCTCTCTAAAAATACTCTCTGAAGCTCTGCCCAACTTGTTATTATACCTGTAGGAAGCTCACATAACCACACAGCTGCATTGCCCGTTAGTGACAGCGGGAACACCCTCAAACCAACCGCATCAAGAGAAAGATTTTGTGTTCCCATGACACTTTTACAAACGAAGATGACATTGTGGAGATGATGGTGGGGATCCTCTGAAGGTAGCCCTATGAACAAACCATGGTTTTAGAGCATTTGAGTAACCCACTCTATACCATGAACTTAGCATTTACCTGTAGTGGAGGCAATACTATAGCATTGGTAACATCCATGGCCATAGGGTTTAAATGATACTGATTCCATCCATAAGTGTTTTTGTTAAAGTTCCTAAGTTGTGGCCTATTGACCCTTGGTGGTGGATTATCCTCTCTTCCCATATCATCATCATTCATGTTGATCTCTTCCTCAACCGCGACATCCTCATACACTGGAGCCATTTTTCTAAAGAGTCGATGGATTTCCAAATTGATCAGAGCAAAGGGATTCCCTTGGCTCTTTATGTTGGGCATACAACCTAGTACACCCTCTAAGTAAAATCAAACAACAACAAAAAAAAGAAAAATATAAGAGAATCTAGAAATTCACACTTGAACTAACTAATAGTGAAATCACATCAAAACCTAGCTGTATTCCCTGGCAACGGCACCATAAATTTTTGATGATGTTCACATTCTAATAAGAAAGTAATTGCTATCAGTAATTAACTTAACTGAAGGTTAGGGTCAAATCCATAGGGAATGCAGTTCTTGACTACAACAATTCACTATCAATCATTTCGAGCATCGACAACTAAAACCTCTAAATCGGGAGGGGGGGGTGTTTGTGATTTAAGAAAAAAAGAAAAAGTAAACGCTGTGCTATTATGCAAAGAAACACTCAAATTTAGGGACAACTTGGGAATTGTGTTCCCTATGGTTCCTTGACTCAATTACCACAGACAACATAATTATAATTGGAAATTCACATACAGGACGATAACTAGGTTCTTCTAGCCCTCTTGTGAAGGTGAAGGTTGAATTTCACCATGGTGCGTGGTCGACAATCATGGTATGCCAACTAACCATTACCTATTGTCCCAATCAATCTCCCCTTGATCAGGTTTGGTTGATTAGATGAGAACACATCAATAGAATCTTATCGTCCACTTCCCTTTTCCTATTCGCCACTACATTGGTTGAGATCATGATAGTAGGCGAGGTTTGGTGTTGCCAACCACCAAACAACAATCAAAATGAAGGGACATAGACAATACATGCATAACCCAGTCATAGTAATGCAATTAATCTCGGTTATCTCAATTCAACTACCTATGGTTCCCACAACCCCAAGTTGTGGGTGGTTAGCTACGCATGACTAAGGCAAAACCAACAAGAATATAAATAAAAGACATAGTTGAGAATTTCACCCAAAGAAATGAAGAACAATAACACCACAAGTTGCAAACCACAAGCTTTGATTGATGAAGAGTGAATACAATGTAAGATTTGCAATCCCCAAAAGTGAGTTTTTCAATTGAAAATGAGATTCAACACTAAAACCCTAAAATATTCTAGAGAGAACATTCAAAGTCTCTTTTTTAAGATTTAAGTCTGGGATACCCCTCTTCTAAACCCTAACACAAAGTATTTATAGTATTTATAAACTTAACCCTAAAAATTATACAAACAAGACAGCTGGCAGTGAATACGTCAAACGGGTACGGCTTGTAGGGTGAGCTACGAGTCATAGTCAAGGTCTTGTATCAGGAACTTTGCATTTTGTACTTGACTATTACAATCCACTAGTAGGAGTTGTTTCTTGGGCGATTTATATACTCCTTTCATAGTCTAGGCTTTCAGTTTGTGGTCCAAAATTTTGGCTCTGTTTCTTGCTATTAGTCCACCTATATGAGTCCTATTGATACCTATGACTCGTAAAGTAGCCTCATAGGGATGATCTTCACTTAGCAAATTTCTGAGTTTTGCTCTTTGTTTCTTGCTACGAGATCATCCTACGACTCGTAGCTTGGGCTACAACTTGTAGGAAGGCTCGTATATCCTGCACTTCAGAAAAATCTGTAATTTTTTCTCAAAATCATGCCAACCTATCTTTTCTACAATAACAACATAAAAGTATATAAAAACCACAAAACGTTGCACTAAGAACTCACAAAATCCCTTATTTTAGGCATCTAATGTGTTGTATTTTGACAGCGCATCGGGGATATACCCCAACCCTTAGTTGGATAAATGTATTACGAATAATCACCATATTCTATAAAAGGAGTATATTTGAACGTTATCAGAAATGTCGTCATTGCCAGGGAATATGGCTTTGAAATAATCACTAGTTTTTCTTTTTCAATTGTAGTTCTATTTCCTAATTTTACATGTTGTTTTTGTTTGTTTTTGTATATATAGGGAATAAGTAGTGTATGCCATCCACCTATACTAATGGTGCAATATTGATTCCCTATGACCTTCAGCTATAAAGTTCAATTAGGAGGATGAATGCACAAGATTGTGAAGCGCATAGATAGAGAGAGTTGGCTTTCAATCCTGATAATAGGGGAAAGGACAACCTAGGTTTTAATGATCTAAATAATGATAGGGTGCCACCAGCATCACCTCTACAACATCGACTTGCACCTAAGCCGCCTGGACCTCAACATCCATAAGAAGTGCATGATGATGATGATGGTGTTGGGGCTACAGGGGCAATATTCCTTTCCCCTTTGCCTACAAGTGTCAAATTTAGCATCACTAGCACTATGCTTTAGATGCTTACCTTGACAGGACTATTCAGTGGAGCTACAAATAAGGATGCAAATTAGCATATCATGAACTTTATGGCTATGTGTCAATCTTTTGATATTCCAGGTATCAGTCAGCAAGCTATCCATTTGAGATTGTTCCCATTGTCTCTGAATTGCGGGGCCATCAAGTGGCTGAATGATCTCTTTTATATTCCACATGCACCTGGAGAGAGTTGAAAGAGGATTTCTTAGAAAGATTCTTCCCTGTATCAAGCGAGTTGAAAATCAAAGATGAGATTTAGGGCCCATAAGCAGCTGTCGAACGAAGCACTATATAAGACATAGGAGAGATTCAGGCAGAAGCTCAAACAATGTCCCAACCACAATCTCATAGATGAGCACTTGAAGGAGGTCTTCCACTACTGCAACTCTGTGACCAAGCCAATAATTAATGCAACATATGGAGGATAATATGTGGCCAGAGTATTCCCAGACATTAGTGTGATTTTGGATCAAGTGGCAAAGAATAAAACGTATGGTATATCAGAGATGGGGACTGCTCTAGATCAATTTTTGAGATGATTTCTGAGCAAAAGAAGAAAGAGGAAGAGCACGACCAAGATATGGCTCATATGCGGACACAAATGGACTTATTGACTAAGAGGCTATTGGGTGGAGAATTAGAAAAACTTAAAGCTATGGACTCCTTCGCCAGGTATGATGAGTCAGGATTCAACTTTCATGAGGATGCCAAGTTCGTGAACAATCAGGGGGGGGTGGGGGTGGACTTACAACTTTGGGAACTAAGGTCGGAACTATCAATGGGATAGATACTATAATAGAGGGGGAAATTATGATCAAGAAAATTGGTAGCAAAAAGTCAATTAGGGAAATGATTGAAATGGTGTATATGTACATTTCAGAAATAGAGATAAGGCCAGAACTAGGTCGAGCAACTCTCAGTTGGAGAAGATGGTGACAAAAATGCTTGAAAAGGTTGGTTCGACTGATGCTAGAGTCAAAGAGTTAAAGAGTGATGTGTCAAAAATGACTCAGTTGATTGAGTCACATTCAACCTCAATCAAGCACTTGAAACAACAAATGGACTAACTTTCAATAATAGTGAATCAAAGGAAGAATGGTGCACTATCTAGTGAAACTATTCCAAATCCTTGAACTGAAAATTGATTGCAGATTTGGGTATGTTGTGCCACGATAATAAATCAGGTTCTATATGGAAGATAACCCATGATGATACTTGATGAAGTCTGAGTAATCAGGTACACTACTGCTGATACCTAGGGTATCACATGTATGATCACTCCCCTTGTTTTATACTTTGGTTTGACATGCATTGGGGATAATGCATAAAATTTTAGTGGGGAGTGGCGCATACTGAACCCTGACGAGTTTTTCTTGCCACATTTCTTTTCTTTGAAGATGTATTATCTAGTAAAATTGGCATGTTTAGGTTGTTTTGTCTGTGTAAATATAAGTGTTTATAGGAGTCTTTAGTAACCCATAATTGTTGTGACAAAAATGCCCCAGTTTAAATTTTTTTAAACTGTTTATATGTGCATTCATCCCATCTTGGCTAACTTGTGTGATCTCTATAAAGCATGGTATACATAGTCTAGTTGACATCTTGATGAATGAAGCATGATTGTGTTGGTTGAGTACTGAATAGTATAGGACATGTGCCATGTGTGTGTAAGCTTATTTGTTTAATTCTATTGATGCACTTGTAATTGAAACTTGCCCAGTTACTCCCACTAAAACAATTGAATGATTGGATTAGAATAGGATCTTAGGTCATTTTTGTTGTGAAGCCACTTAGCCTGAAATTAACCAACCAAATGAAATTGTTCCCTTTGACAAAAAATTGAGCCTAAATAGACCTTTTTCTTTGTAATCACCCAACTCACCTTCCTTACCTATCTGCAAATCTTTACTTTGACCCTGATCTCTCTAAGGACATTATGAACCTTAACCCAAGCTAAAAGCCTAAGTTAATGGTGGCTAATACTGGCCCTGGTCCTTTTAAAAGACACTGTGTACCTCATTCAAGCTAAACGTTTAAGTTGAGGGTTGCTATTGTAGGAAAAGCAAAAAAGTTTTGAGTGGAAAAGAGTCAAGTGAGAAGAGAAGAAAAGTTCGGGGTGCTACCATGAGTAAAGTAAATGGGAAAAAAAGAAAAGAAATAAAAAGAATAAATGAAAATAGAAATCACTCCCAATGGTAAAGAAAGTGGTAAAAATAGGGACAATGAAAGTATGGGGGCCAAAAGTAGATGGTGAAGCAGAGTCTTGGAGAGGAAAATTAGCCACTTTGATCCTAAATGTACCTCACCCTAGCCCGAGCCTACATTACAGGCTGCAAAAGTCCTAAAGTGATCCTAAAAAGGTCACTTTAAAGTCAAGGAGGTGAAAATAAGGGCAAGCATATGGTTGTACTTGTGTATTGATTGGATGTCTTTCTGAGCATAAGTGTCTACATTCTAGTCTCTATTTAGCATTTATTACTCTGCGTGAGACTTCTTTATAGTGAGGGTGCTATCTTACTCTGTTTGGTTGCTAAAACAACTAGTTCATCTTTGTTCTTGAGCTTGTTCGAGCCAACTGGATATGGTATACTGCATAACTAGATCCATGTGAGTCTATTTGGGTGCAAGTACACTATAAGCTTACCTTTTGGGCATGACTTGATGATTGAGGGGTCGCTATGTACTTCATGGTAAACACTTGTATTTGTGCGTCATTATGTTTTTTGGTCATCGCTTGACGACAAACAATGATTCTTAAGCATAGGATTATTATGAGTTCTGAAGCAACTTGACGTTGTTGATAAGTCGAGGGTGTTGATAAGTCATAAAAATACAATTTTTACATCACTTCATACATAGGATTATTGTGAGTTCTTAAGCACATTTATTAGTTTAATATGCGTTTTATGTTTTCTTAGTAGGAAAATGAGAATTTCATGGATTTATGGACATTGGATTAATTCGAGGTGGAAATTTACTTGTACATGAGAGAGATCACTAGTGAGGATGACTTAGACAAGCATGAGGGTTATGAGGTGGACTAGAAAATAGCAACAAGGAAGAAGCAAAAGTGAAAACACTCACGTCATGAGCTATCTAGCAGTATTCTTAAAGATGCGTTGGTAATGTGGTGATGGGCAAGTTCTTAATGCCAATGACCATTAGTGCAACTCTTTTGAAGTTACAAGGGGAGTGGTAAGCAACATGGATATTGCCCAGGAGTGTCCAGGAAAAGATGGAACCAAAAAGACCATGCAAGCACACCACAGGCATGTTCACGACCATGGTGTGCAAGTGGTTTGTGGAACTGCTTCATCCAGATGAGTGTCAAGGATCATCATCGAAACACCTCTACACGAGCCCTCAAATGACTTGTGGTGCAGACCATGAGTCATGAAGGTACTCGTGGAAGGCACCAAGGCTGTGTAGATGCGTGAAAATACAAGGCAAAATCCACGACTGCCTTGCACGAGTTGTTCACACCTCCACAAGTCGTGAAGGTGATCATGGATATGGGGCTAGTTCTACAAATTTTGCACCAAGTAAAGGAACACTTGATGCTATACTATCGTAAAAATCACCACGAGTCATGGTGATGATCGTGCAACAGTCCAACGACTAGAAACCCAACATGATTTAGGACTCTTTTCCTACTTAGTTTAGGCTTACTTTTCCTACTCGTTTTAGGATTGTTTTAAGACTATAAATAGAGCTAGATTTTATTTATTTGACATATCTTATTCCCCATGACATGGGGGCTGCTCTTGCACTAATTTTACATAAATTTTCTAGTTTTTTTCCTCTTGAAAACACAACTGGACAGTGAGCAAATTTCCAGCAACTTTAGTTGCTTGTCTTGATTATCATTTTGGGTTTAGATCAAGTATTTGTCTCTGGATTCTTCGTGTGACTTCAACTATTGATTTAGTATTCCTTTTAAGAAATTTTAACATGGATTACATAATAATTCTTGTTCAAGATCTTGCAAGTTCGATAATCTAGACCACAACTAGGGTTGTGGGAACATGAAATAGGCAAAACAAAGGGTATTATTGGGACTTGTATTGCACGTATTGTGGTTTCCTTTGTCTAAAAGTCTTTCTTGATGAGTGCACACATTGAGAACTTGCCTGTATTCATTAGTTGTCTGGGAAGAAATTAATGATTTGGAAAAGGAGATAACAATGGGGGATAGAAGTAATCAACCTAATTTTGAGTCACTTGAGCCCGGGAGGGGATGGTATACTTCGGCTTGGGGATTAGCTTGTATCTAAAGAGCTTGAGACCAGGAGGTGACAATTTTCTGAAATTCAAAAGTGGGAGTTAGTATTGGAAACATTCTGAGACAAGGAGGAGATGAATGTCATACTTCTGGGAAGGATCAAGAGGTGAACTAAATGTTACCAAACTCACTAGATTTTGCATTTAATATAATAAACAATAGACCCAATGTTAATTACTCACTATTTAAGTGTCATGGGGACTGCTTATCATCAATCTATCTAAGCTTTAGTTTGTTTTTCGCATTCGTATTCATAGTTAAGATTTGAATTCAAAACCCCCCCCCATTTTACTTTATCATACTTTTGTTTGATGGAAATAAAAGCTACGACTAAAATAGGATAACCAGAAGAGTTGTTTCAACCTATTCATTGTGGGATCGACCTCGACTCTTACTTGGGTAAATATGTTGCTAATGATCATCCATATTCTAGAGAAGGAGTATGTTTAAACGTTATCAAGTGGGACCCATAATTAGTTGTAACGACCTCTAGAAATTTTGAATGCACCATTGAGTCTGGAATGTCAAATTTGGTGGGTTAGCATAGTTTGTTTACGCGCATGGGGTTTCAAATGAATTTCGAGCACCCCGTCAAAAACTTTAGAATCGGAATGATCTGCTAGTGTGCTAGTGCAAATTATATGGTATAACCCCACCCCTATAAAAATGCAACCATTTTTAGCTTTCATTTGGAACTAGTGACAATTTTCTTGAGTATTTAGAGCTCAAATTAATTGATTCAAAGGTCAAAATTGAAGGGATTTTTGAAAGGAACACATTGGTAATCTTAAGAAGTGTATTGGAAGTTTTGTTTGAGTTAGGTTTTGCATTTTAATTATTGTCCCATGCCATTTTCAGAGTGAGTTTTTGAAAACTTGGGCAGTGATTTCATGCTCATTTTAGGTCCGACTTTGATGATTCATGGGCTATCTTTAGTGGTTTTTTGAGGAAAATACAGTGGCATGGTTAGAATTCACATTTTAAGCCTTGTTCAAGGTAAGAACCATGATTTAGCTACTGTTGTAGCCCATTTTCAAGCTCCATTTTTGAGAAATTTTGGAGGATGATTTCTTCCTCATTCTAGGTACAGATTGGGTGATTTAAGAGCTCAAATTGCAAGATTTGTTTTGACAACATTGTGATGTGGTTGGATTTGGTAGTTGGGCCCTCAATTCTAGTAATTTTCTGTCAATAGTTGCTGATTTATTAGTCATTCTTGAGTTGAAACTGAGATTTTCTTGTTTGTTGACTTTGAGGTACTTTCAGGCCCCAAATTGCATCCCATTTTAGGACATGAGCTCTGCGAGCTGGTTAAGATCAGTTGTGAAGATTATTTCTAGGATTTCCAGATTTGAGTCCCACTTCTCATGCTTTTTGATACCAAAAATTTGTGCACCTCCATTTCAAATAAATTTAGTGTCACAACAATCATTACAACATTGTGACTTTGTTTTTGTATCTTTGCAGTGTTTCGAAGCTATTCATAAGAGAAAAGCTCTAGTGGAGTAGGATGGAGTGTGCATGTTTGGCCTATAGGTAGGCTATGACTTTCCTTCTTTCAGATTGAGTTAGGATATGTAAGTGTAGTTGGGTTCACATGAATATCGAGCCAGGAATTAGTTGTATATGCCATGTGAACAAGAATTCTTGTTAAAATTGATATTTGGGACCAATTGTTACTTATATTATATTTTTCATATTGTATATGCTTTCTTGATATTTTAGTTGAGTTTGTGATATACTGGAGTATATTTAGCCATAGTCTAGGTTTTAGACTTGTGATGCAACAGACCCACATTGTTTTTAGAGCCTGTAAACTAATTACATCCACCCAATATGACTCAAGAGGTGTAGGTCCCTGTAGACTAGTATAGAAGATATAAGCCTATAGATTGAGCCATAGATAGCCAATAATGACATCGTATGCCTAATTATCCATAAGTCCAATTTTATCTCATTGTAACGTCTTTGTTGCATATTGAAATCTGCATGGATTTAGAGATGATTGCTAATTTTACGGGAGTTCTTGGAGATCCCATCCATAGTTAGAGGCCCAACTCTGTCCCATCCCCTATTTTCGGTTACCTATCTTCCCACCTGGAGTCGACAGACAGAGTTTGGCTATTACATCTATCATGACATCTATGATCAACACTTTAGGGATTAGAGATCCAAACTTCAATTGAGTTAGAGGCCACTTGAACTTCTGGTTAGAGGTCTAGAATACGATCGGGTTAGAGGCCACTTGCACTTTTAGGGATTAGAGGTCCGGACTACGACCAAGTTGGAGGCTATTTGCATCTTCAAAGATTAGATGCTCGAAATACAATCGGGTAAAAGGCTACTTGCACTTTTAGGGATTAGAGGACCAGACTACTCTGGGTTAGAGGCCATTTTTACCTTCAAGGATTAGAGGCCCGAACTCCAACGTCTTAGATACCACTTGCACTTTCAAGGATTAGATGTTTAGCCTATAACTGGGTTAGAGAATACTTGTACTTTCAAGGATTAGAGATCCGGGTTTCGTGCTGGCCTCTGTCAGAGTTTAAGGGTGCTCTCTCTCTAGCCACATTTTAAAACTACCAAGGGTTAATTGTTCCTAGGTAATGTTTCTATATGCTTACTTCTACTTTAGTGTTGTGGAATGTGTACCTTCTAGGCTTATGGGGACCTAGTTGGCACATAGGTCATAGGTTTATTTGTATTTTACACTTGTAGACATACCGTTATTGCTCATATTTGGTCTTGTTGTACTGTATTATAGATTCTCCGTCTATATTAACTATTCTTACTTAATTGGCCTATGACGCCTATTGGAAATCTTTTATCTAGTACTCATAATACACTTTGCATCTACCTTCATGGTGCAATTCTGAGCACAAGTTATCAACACTGATTCATTGAGCCTATAGCAACTTATTTTAGAGAACAAGGTGAGCATTTAATATTTTTGGATCACTTCTGTCTCCTTTCATTTGTTGGTCCATATTTTACTTTCTAAGACTAGCCTTATTAGTGTACGTATATATATATATATGTATGTATGTATGTATGTATGTATGTATGTATGTATGTATGTATGTATGTATGTATGTATATATGTATAATTGGTTTCCTTGTTATTGTTGTTAATTTCCTTAAATTGTGATTTCTAGTTAGTTTTCCGCCCTCACATCCATTACTAGCAGTTCTGAGTTACGAGTTGGCATGCCTATCAGCGGGACATAGTAGGTTCTATCGTGAAATGAGATATCAGGTTGTGACAAGATGAGTCTATAGATAGGTCTATGACCTGTAGAAGGTAATCTAGACCTATGATTAGAAACCCAAAAATTAAATCTTAATCTAGGAAGGTCCTTCTACGACTCATAAATTGATCCACTATTCATAAACGGGGTCTTGTGGATTGATCTGGCAATTTCTAATGAAGGGTGTTTTGATCTTTTCCCACCCATTTCTAAGCTAAACCTTGAAATTTAGGATTAATTAAGGTCCCTTATTAGTACCCTAGGATGGTTTTTCTCATTAACACTTAAACTTTTGAGAGCAAGGATTGGAGAGGATAAAGCTATGGTTCCAAGCGTTTGATTCAGATCCATTGAATTTTGATTGTTCTTTGATTCCCAGGAATATAACGCCATCACAACATTGGATTGAGTCTGTCAACATGCCTTACATCTTCATTAAGTTTAATTGAGCCTAGAAGTTTAGTTTAAAGTTTCCATTTCCTATAATTTTCTTATATTGTCTATAATCCTATCAAGTTCTTTTACATGCTAATTTTGTATTGATTGTATCTATATTAATTGAGCATATTGTAGTATTTGTTTCCATCCTCATTCCCATGAACCCTATTGAGTTTTTGCGTGTGTTATTGTATGCAATGATTGATTTGAAGTAAGAATTGGAAATGTTTGACAGATGTGGAGCCGAGCATGATTTGAGCACGAGGAGTCTTTAATTGCTTTTAATATCATTAGCTTGATTGATTTGAGTTCAAGTGATTGTTTTTTTAAATTGAAAGGGATGATGTTTGATTGATATGATTTAATTAATAATAGTTTAATGAGACTGAAAGAACGATTTAATTGAATTGATTGGTATGAGCATGTTGAATCTTTAGGAGTAGTATTGTAAGAGTAATTAATCAGTCAAACTCCATAAACTATATAACCAACGTATGGTAGAGGCTATGCCTCCCTTGTCCTAAGAGAGGACTTGTTTGATTGTGGATCCAAGATTGGTTAATCATCCCTTAGTTTGGCAAAGTATTGGATGGCTACAGTAACAACAGCACAAAGAGTTGTATCATCACTAGCTCATAAGTGATGTTTGTCAGATAGAGAAACTCTAAGATGGTGTATAACATGAGTCGATTTAGTTGCAAATGATAGAGTCTCTTCTAGAAACATTATTTCTTTACCGAATAAGCTTCTTTATTAAATTGATTTGTGATTTGGGTTGAGTCTCTTGTAATAATGTTCATTGAGCTTGCTTTCCTTTTCGGGTATTATACATACTCTTACATTCTATGTATCGGTATCATTTTACCTTCACTTTTTTATGATGTAGATATAGGAGCTAGAGATCCTCAACCAACATATTGTCAGATTGGTTCTTCTAGTTTTTTTATGAGCCTACTTGCATTCAAAGGAGCTTTTCATTTTCGTTGTTTCTTGATTTGAGTAGTTCATTTGAGGTAGTCATAAACATGTCATCGACACTTTCTGATAGTGATAGGCTTCATATATGGATAGTGATAAAGTTGAGTTAATTATTTGAATTTCAAACTTGTTTCTCCGAAACCTATTATTGTGATAAAGGGATCTGGACTAAGTATTACTTAATTTAAGCTTCCCATTGTTGATTGTATGAGCTATGAGGTTAAGTACTTCTCTTAGGGACTAGAAATGGCTTCCAATTGTCAATAATGCATAAAGTACGGTCTCGGGGTGTGAAAGTTGAAATGAATGGAGTAACATTAATAGTCAATATATCTCAAAGCATAAACAATGGAACGATCAAGGACAAAAGTTTCTATTTGCATCAAAATAATATCAAAGACGTGGCTGATTATTCTCCAAAATTACTATAGGCTTTTCTAGAATTAGAGTTTATACTGAGTTAAAGAGAACCTTTTATTTATTTATTTTTTTAAAAAAAATGGTTTGATTTTCATTCTCGGTGTCTTCAAATTTACTTCTCATCTTGTTAGAAAAGTAAAAGAGAGTTAACATTAATGATTTATTTGAATTTCAGTATAATATTTTTTATCCATGATAATTGTTTCAATTATCTTCTACTTTTTTAGATTTTTTGATTTCAAGTTAGTTCATCGATTTCTTTAATTTTCCTTACTTTTTTTTTTGTTAATCTTCCACAAAAGCTTTTAGATATTATTTATTTATATAGTAATAAATAAATATAGTAACATTTATGTCTTAATCTGAACTTTAGTTGAAATCTTAATTTTGTCATCTAATTTGCCTTTACAGTTCTTCTTTTCTCTATCATGTAAATTGAAGTGAAGATTGCAATCAAAGTTGGCACATACCATTGGTCTCATTTTTTATTTCTTTATTTTCCTTAATTTAATATTCACACATCATTTTATCTTTTTCACTTTTTTAAAAATTTAATTGACTCGGTATATTGATTTGCACATGGGACTAACAAAATAATGAGTAGCTTACAATCTGTTATAACAACTGTATATGTAAAATTTATGCGATTTGACATTAAATATTCCAGTTCCTGGTATAACAAAAACATACCCAATAAAATTTCACTAGTTGGATATGGAAAGGGTAATGTACACAAACTTTACCATTGGCTCATAGAGATAGAGAGGTTGTTTCAATCTCACAATGCCTGATTTTTTATTCCATGAATGTAATACCATATTAGTATTTTTTTTTTCATATGAAGTATAATTATGGTGTTCGATAAGGTCACTTTTTTTGAGTAATGTGATTGCATTTTAAAGGTTATGTAGGAGATCTTTTGATTTATCAATAGAAAGATCTTTATCTTGTTGCATATGTTTTAATAATTGATTCGATTTAATTATTGTGATGATGTATAGGGCCTGGTAACAGGACCTTTCATATTTATTTGGTATAAACACGATTAAATGACTATATACCTTTTTCTAGGACACCAGGTAGGTATTTAGAGTAGCTTATTCTTCGTTGCATTTGACGTTTAAATATTTTTTTAGTTTTGAAAGTGTTTAGATAACTCAAAAGGTGTTTTTTAAAGCTAATTTTAAAAAAATAAAGTCAAAATTTGGAGGTTGCCAACTTATGACTTATAACTGTTGGTTTTTAACTTATAAATCACTTGAAAAAAGTTAATTTAAATACCCCCTAGATATGGGAACCATATGATATTCTTTTGGTTTCAATTTATATGACACAATTAGAATTTGAAAAATCATCCAAATTTTTATATGGTTTTTCTATACATAATCTTCAAACAATATATGTATCACAATTCAATTTCTCGAGAAGTGATAACACCTACACCAACTCACCGATAGGTAAGCCTAACCCATAGCTTGGAACCTTAGGCAATAGACTATCTCGCGGAAGACAACCATAAAAAGTAAAGATTGTTACAATAAGAAGAATAACTACAAAATTGAAGAAATAACATACAGAAATCCACCCTAAGACCTGACATCAGTTAGTAATGAAGAATCTAATAGACAAAATAAGAGTACAAAGCTTCTAGAAATACAATTTCAGTACAGACTATCTGTGAATACAAATTAAAGACTAGTCTGAATGTTACAAAATGAAATCGGCGACTTCGGATGCTAGGAGCTCACCCCAATCTTTGAAATCCTCGGCCTGCTTGTCACGACTACGAATCAGATATGATGACACTTATCTTTAACCTACCAAGACAAGTCAATCTAAATAGGTAGTAACAAAATAATATGGAATCTAAAACAATAATACAATCTAATAAGAAAGGTTAAGGCATAAGGAACATAACAATAAGCTAAAACCATCCCAGAACTGGTGTCACATGTACAAGCCTCCATTACAATAGAATTTAGAAAGAAATAATACAAGTCTTATTATTTTTTGTATCTCAAATAGAACAAAACTAATAAAGACGTCTGACAGTCTTGAGAGGAGAATCAAACCACAAGTAACTACCTTTCAATCTATCACTAACTTGGTCCGTAAGAAGAATAGGAATGTCAACAGGATCCGAGCTCACAAGCTACACACATGTGTCAAAAACAAGGGTGAGTACAAAAAAGTACCCAACAAAAAGACCTAAACATAGGTAGAGAATAAAATACACAATCACTCCTTCCATCCCAATCAAATACCTCCAAAAAGCTACAAAATTCCAGCATACATGATATATATATATTATACATAACCATAATCTCAATTCACAACATCTCCACAGATCAATCTCAAAAGTTTATAATATCAGATTCAATCAACATATTACACTTAGTATAATTGACATATTTAGAACAAGTAATGAGATAGAATGGAATGGGATAGAATGCCATGATATGCAAGCAACACAATACAATATCAAATAATTGTGATGTATGTCTGTCATACTATACACATTCACTGATATAATTAGATCGGAACTCATGTGGGCCACACAAAGACCATGTATCTACTGGAACAATTTTTCTTTGACATTTATCTTTTGTATCTAGCAGGAAGCATTTCCTTCCAGCTTTTTTTTTTCAGCTAGAACCATTTTCTTTAGACTTTTCATCATCAATGAGACATCAAGCAAATATTTTTCATCACAACACAATAATCACTTTCATAAACATGAGAATATGTAAGACATCCACAAAAGTCATTCATTCAATAGTAACAATCATTCTCATTGTTCTTTCAACAATTGTATTATCATCAAAATATCACATCATATCACAGCTTAAGCTTTCAATAACCTCTTTATCATCATAGCTTAGGGTTACTTCTCACTTGATCCATATTTCACAAGTATCCATTTCAACAAATGATAGATTATGCAACTAGCTCAATATCACATATAAAGTACTTCAATAGACGCTTCCACATAACATGAGTCAAAGATCAACATCTAGATAAATATGAACAACTTCTACATTTTAATAATTGGCATTACAAGCTCAATCTATATCATCAACTCACAAGTCATTATCAATAGCAAGTTCACATCAATTCAAGAGCTAATTCATGCATATTATCACTTGAACATCTCTGTTACCCTATCATACCCACCAAATCATGTCATTGATCACCAAATACACAAACAAAGCAAGATACCAAGTTTAATTAAATTCAACAAGGTTTATAATACACTTTCCTCGAATAAGCTAAACAATCAATCTAATAAGAGTGCCTTTCCTTTCTTAATCAAATTCAACACATCAAACTTTAGCCAAGAATAGATTCACAGTTACATTTCAATAATAAGAACACTAAAATCAAGCAATTCGAGAAAAGGACAAAATTATTCCAAAAATTCAATACTGGAAATAGAGGCCAAATTCTTTAATTTGTTTTGATGAAAATGTTCCTATCAAACTTAGAAACCAATTGGTGAAAATATATTAAAAACAAAGCTAATATGAGCTCAAAATAACCAATTTTTTGAAAAATCCAAGTCGACGAAAAATTCTCAATTTCCTTAATTGAAAATCTCAAAAGTGATGCGCAAATCAAGAAACAATCAATGGGTAATGAAGAAGGGAGTTGAAAATACCTTTTCTAGTGAAATCTCTTCAAAAAAATCAATTGAAAATTGTCCAAGCCAAACTCTCAAAATTCAAAATTGGTGAAAATGCTTAAAATCGATGTCCAGGACCTGAGTACCAACCCAATGGTATCGCTGAAGCGACACCCCCAAAAATGTGGGCTTTGCTATAGCGATCCTTTCCTCTCGTTAGCGATGAGACCCTCGCTAAATCGAGGCCTACTATACATCAAATGCACAAAAATCTCAAATAGTTTCAAAAGCTCAAAATCAACCCTTGGAATTCCATTGGAACAATGTACACACAAATCATATATGCAACCCTAAATAATTCAATATTTCAAACTCAATGGAATCGTTGAAAACCAAAATTCGAGGTCTCCTTGATCCAAAATCTGATTAGGCACAACTAAATTAACTTAGGCCAGTTAAAATTTCTTAACCCTATTAGAATACTAAAAAATTAAGACAAATCTCATTCTAGCATTCAAATCACCTCCAAAAATCAATGAAACATAAAAAATCTATTCGAGCACGGAAACTCAAAACATTGGCCAAATTCAAAGCTAAATCAAATTTTAACTCAATTTCTAACTACGGACCTAAAATTTACATAATAACTCCAAATTGGATTCTAAAAAATATCTTAGATCAATTTCCACATTCCGGAACTAGTGGAATCGATGTAATTTTATTTCAAGACTTGAATCTCTGTATGTCTCAAAATTTTAAAATTAGGCAACTTAAGCCTTTAAATATCAAATCTATAGCAAAATCACAACGTTTTACAAGTTTCTCGAAAAATCAACTTCTAAAACCAATCAAAACATGACTCCACACCGCTATTAGGAAGGGAAAATGGTAATTTTATAAAAGTTATCAAAAATGACTTTTAGGATCATTACATTATCCATCACAAAAAATCATGTTCTTTCTTGAACATAAAGCAAGGCAAAAAGTTGAGTGTAACGAATCCACATGTCAGACTCTATTTCCCAAGTAGGCTCTCCCAAGAGCTGATGTTGACTTTGAACCTTTATTGAAGCTATTTCTTTGGTCCTCAATTTTTAGACTTGTCTGTCTAGAATGGCCACAGGTTCCTCCTCATAAGTCAAATCTGGACCTAACTCTACCGAATCAAGGGAAACCTCATGAGACTCATCTGGACTGTAATGTCCTAGCATCAAGAAATGAAATATCGTGTGTACAAAAGATAAACTAGGTGGAAAAGCAAGTCTATAGGCCAACTCTCCCACTTGCTCTAAATCTCAAAAGGGCCAATGTACCTAGGGCTAAGTTTTTCCTTCTTCCCAAACCTCTTGACACCCTTCATGAGTGAAATCCTCAACCATGCCCAGTCATTCTCCATGAACTCTAAGGTTCGAACCAGCTTGTCAGCATAACTCATCAAATGACTTTGGGCTATAAGCAATTGAATCAAAATTTAAAAACTTGCTCCATTGCATATCTAAGAAAATCAGTATCTAGGCTATCCACCGTAATAGAATCAAACCAACCTATGGATGATCTATATCTCCAATCATACAAGGACTCAAAAAGAGCCATCTGGATGCTAGAATGATAAATATTATTATAAGCGAACTTTGCCAAGGGTAAATGTTGGTACTACGTGGCACCAAAGTCTACAATACATGCTCAGAGCATATCCACTAGCACCTGAATAGTCCTGTCAAACTGCTCATATGTTTGAGGGTGAACTACCGTACTCAAATCCAACCGAGTTCCCAACCCATGTTGTGGGGCTTTCCAAAAGTGATATGTGAACAAAGATCCCTGATCAAACACAATTTCTTCGTTGTATACTTAACCTTGATTGAAATGAAATGAGTGGACATAGTCAAATGATCCATAATCACCTAATTGAAGTTATGACTACCTATGGTAGTGGGTAAACCTATCACAAAGTCCATAGTGATTCACTCTCACTTCCACATAGGGATGGGCATCCTTTAACACTCATCCTTGAGTCTCTAGTGCTCACATTTAACCTATTGGCATGTCAAGCACTTGGACACAAACTCGATAATATCCTTCTTCATACCAAACCAACAATGGTGCTGACTCAAGTTATAATACATCCTTGCCACTCCTAGTTGGATGAAATATCTAACACGATAAGCCTCCTCAATATCAATCATATCAAGTCACTTACCTTAGGCACATAAATCTGCCCCCAATCTTTAAACACCATTAACATCAAGCATGACCTCCTTGGCCTCACTTATAGTGACCTTGTCTTGGATGAGACAGAACTTCTTATCCTCAAACTGCCACTCACAAAACTGATCCATGAAAGAAAAGTGGGCCTCTAAGAAATAAAGCACGGTGCCTCTTCAGAAAGTTGCAATCTCATCAACCCATTAGCTAATCTCTAAGTATCTCTAACCTAGGGTCACTCCTCTACCCAGATGTTTAAGGTCACCCATAGCAGAAGTCTTCCTATTCAAAGCATCGATCATTATATTGGCCTTTTTTAGATGATATAGAATAGTCAAGTCAATCCTTTAGAAGCTTAATCTACCTCCTCTACCACAAGTTCGGGTCCTTTTGGATGAAAATGTATTGTAAGTTGCATTAATCAGTAAATATTTCACAATAAACCCCACACAAATAATGCCATTACAACTTCAAAACAAAGACAAAAGCTTCACTCTAGATCATAGGTAGGATATTTTTCTTATGAGTCTTCAATTGCCTTAAGGCATAGACAATCACCTTCCTTTTCTGCATCAAAACACCTCCTAACCCAACCCTCGATGTATCACAATACACAGTGAAAGCAATACCCTCCTCTAAAAAGGTCTAAACAAATATAGTAAGTAATAAATTCTTGAGCTTTTGGAAGCCCTCCTATCGGTCCTCTGTTCAATGAAATTTCCACATTATTCTAGGTAAGTCTAGTCAATAGAGCTGCTACATTAGGAAAATCCTAAATAAAAATGCCAATAATAACTACTAAACCCAAAAAACTATAGATCATAAAGATGGACATAGGTCCATTCTATGTTCTAAAAATCTCAACCTTTGTCAGATCAACCTTGATGTCTTCCTTGGATACCTCATACCCCAAAAATGGTACCAATCTAAGCCAAAAGTCACACTTAGAGAACCTAGAATAAAGTTTCTCCTCCCTGAGCCTCTAGAGCACGATCCGTAAATGTCTAATATGGTCGGCCTCGATCTTTGAATAGATCAAGATATCATCAACAAATACAATCACAAAAAAAGGTCAAATAAGGCTAGAACACTCTATTCATCAGCTCTATGAACGCTGCAAGTACATTGTCATAACCTAGAGTGGGATGAATTGAAATTTAAGGATAGTTGTCTACTTCTTTGTGAAAGCCCGTTAGTATGCAAGTCAATGTCATTGATCAAAACTAAACTTAACAAAAGTAAAAGTGAAGAAAAATATTTCTATATTGGTTTAAAACACTGCTATGTGCCTACTTCCAGTACTCATAGGTCACAAAGGGTTCCTTTTAAAAGTTCAATGAAAATGATGGGTTACAACCAGTATAAGTACTTGATCTTCTCTGATGTACAAATCAGACCTTCAAACACTCTCTGTAAAGACTAGTCTAGAATATATTTCTTTGTTTTATTTTTTTTTACTATCCTTCATACTTGGAGTATAACATTTTTAATGAGTAGAAAAGTAGTACTTTAGGCTAGATCTTTTTTGATGAGTCGCAAAACTTCTTTTGACAGAGAGAGCAGCAATATGAAGACTTAGGAATTCTACATGTTTGAGATTTTCATTGACCCAAGGGATTTGCTTTGAATCAAGATTTTGTAAGATTCTTTGATTGGGGATCCATCCAAAATGACTGGATATCTTTCGTTATACATCTTGATGACTTTTTTATTCTTGGTGAATATTCTGTTGTGATTGATCATCTCCGTGGAACAATTCCTTGTGTTGCTCCTTGTATTTCTCCTTGATTCATGGGTAAATCTTCCAATGAGTTTTTACTTTCTTTTGCTCTGAGTTGTCATTGGATCTTCTTTCCTTTTCTCTGAGCTGTTTGTTTGGGTTGTTGTCTTGTGGAGGCCTCTTTTTTCTTTTTGATTTGTCCTGTAAATACAATCATCAAAATTATTAGGTACTAACAATCTCTTCTTATTTTATTATGACATTTTAGATGAGACAAGTTCTAAAGTTACTTCCCCAATTAAGGTGATACCTGGCTCCCCCTGTCTTTGAGTTGCATCAAGATTTATTTTCCCCCCTGCCTTTGCGCATATATGAATGACATATTAAATAATAAACTTTTCTCCCCCTTGGAAGAATCAAAAAGAAAAAGAAAAGCATGCACATAAACTAATGCCTATAAACAGACGAAAAATAGAGTGGGCCTCTGAAATAAAAGGGAACAAGTGTGGGGAGAACAATCCCTAATACTATAAAATTAAAAAATTATCTAGATATAAACACACATCAGTTTAGATTGTTGAGCACATTCCTATAAAAAGAGTCACAGGACAACTTAACATGTTTGGAGAAGGATGAATAGGTAGTTTGAAAAAGGACAACAAGATCATTATTGGAGGAGCTTACTCCTGAGTTCAATGAGTCAACATGCTTAATGAGTGTGTTCACTGAGCATACATCATTCTTCTTTAGTTCATCAAAATCCAAGCGAAGCTTCCTAATATCTATGCTGGAGTCCTTGTTGAGTTGCATAATCCTAGTAAGAGGTTTCTACATATCCTGAAAATTAAATGTCAAAGAAGAGAGAAAGGACTTGAATGTAACTAACTCCTAAATGAGGATCGTGGATGAGTCAGTAGTGATCTTAGTCAACTTGGGAGTTTATGATTTGACCTTTATAGAGTCTTTCTTGTGCCACTTATTGTCAGTGAAAGTAAAACCCATGCTTGCAAAGTATGCAAGTCATAAGTGTCAGATACTTTAGTAGCCTGAAAACCAGAGAGGTCAACTTGGGATTCAATGAAAATCCAGGAGATGAGCAACCCATATGACAAACTAGTAGAGAGGTTTCAATCTTTAGCACTCTCAAACATCTATTCCTTGATCCATATTACCCAGTTAATGCAGTATTTCTTCAAAAGTAGTATAGGATAAATACATCTCTATTGGAAATGCTACTGAGATACCCCTCTCTTGTCACCAGGGTGGTTATAGTGATATGTGTCAAGATTCTGTTTTCAAAGAAGATGGATAAAGGATGAAAATCTAAGGGGTCTGAGTGATCTTCTAAAATTATAACCATTTCCTCATCTAAGGATGGCACAAAATCTTTACGCCATGTTCCATTCATGTATGACACATCCCTAGAGAACTCATATTGAAATATCTCCTTGAACAGTTGGTTGTTGATCATGATATGAACCCCTAAGACAAGAGATTCCAAATCTTCCCTATTTTCTACAAGGAGAAGATTGGCTTAGAACATATGGATAGGCTTTTGATACTACACAAGTCTGCAGAGCCTTAGAAACAGGATGAGTTTTTGTTCTCGAAGAAAGGTGCTAACTATATAGCAGGATTTTTCTAGTTGCTTGAGATTCACCATGCGCCTAGGGACCACATGGCATTTTTTAAATGACGTAACTCTCAAATTTTCTTCTATCCCCAGAACTTGTGCATGTCATCTATGCAGAGGGGCTCACAGGAACAAGATAGGATTTTTTTGAAAGCTTTCTCCTTTTAAGAGGAGATTTTTTTCTAGAGAAAGAGGGGTAAACAGTAGATTCTGCCTTATAGGAATCTGAAGAAAGAAAATCAATCAAAAGGGAGGAAATTTAAGCATTGAATGAGTGTGAGTCACTTTAAGAGGTTTAGAAGAAAGAGGAATAGCAAAGGGCAAAGAGGACAATGAGAGGAGTGAATGAACAAGAAGGCCTTTAAGTAGAAAGGGAGATACACAAATGGGTATGTGAAGTGAAAGGACAAAGGAAATCAAGGAAACTATTTTGATGCAGAGGCTAATTATGACAATTAAGTGGTTGGGTCTTAATGACAAAAACTATAAGAGACTAAATTAAGGAGATGCATTAAAGAGGGTAAAAATAAGTGATCAGAAAATGCATCTGAAAGATTTTAATTTTGGAAAAGTTTGATATTTAATTTTTCTCGTAAGTAGAAAAATCTTTCTTCTTGCAACAACTTCAAAACATATCGATGAGTTGATTTTCAGAAGCAAAAAAGTTTAATAAAAAAAATCTCCTCTTTCAACATGATCTCTAATAAAATGATGCTTAATATCAATATGTTTTACCCTAGATTGATGCACAATATATTTAGAAATACTAATAACATTAGTATTATCACATAAAATAGGAACCTGATCGAAGAATAAATTAAAATCTTCAAGTTGATGTATAATTTATAGTATTGAGTATTGCAACTTTCAATAGCCATTTATTCAGATTCAGTGGTTAAAAGTGCTATAGAGGTTTGTTTTATGCCATGCCAGGAGATCAAAAGGGTCTTAGCAATCGATAGGATCTACTTGCGCTTTTCCTGTCTAATTTGTCCCATATAAAATCTGCATCTGAATAGCTATTTAGAGAAAAAGTGGAAGAGTTAGGGGTATCATAGTTCAATGTTTGATGTTCTAGTTAAATATCAAATTATCTTTTTTATTGTAGTCAGACGAGACTCCTTGGGAGTCCACTGAAATCACACACACTAGCACACACCAAATATTATGTTGGGTCTGCTAGCTGTGAGATAGAGCAGTGAGCCAATCATTCCCCAATACATTTTCTCATCTAGGTCTTTTCCTGCATCTTCTAAGCAGGTTGATGGATTCATAAGTGTTCCATAGGCTTTTTCTTTTTCCATGCCAAAACACTTGATCAAATTTCTAGCATATTTGCTTTGCCAAATAAAGGTGCCTTTCGAGGTTTGTTTGACTTGAACTCCAAGGAAGAAGGTAAGCTCACCCATAAGACTCATTGCAAAATTTTCTTTTATAAAATAGCAAAATTCTTATACAAGAGGCATTAGGACAACCAAAAATAATGTCACCCACGTAAACTTGAAAAATGAGAAGATTAGAGTTCGTCTTTTGAATAAACAATATGGTGCCAATATTTCCTCTTTTGAAATTATTTTATGGAGAAAATTACTAAGACGTTTATACCAGGCTTTAGGGGCATGCTTTACTCCATAAAGAGATTTAGAAAGTTGAACAACATGAACTATTAGAGAAGGATTTTCAAAACTAGGGGTTGTTTGACAAAAACCTTTTCTATGATAAATCCATTTAAAAAGGCATTATTACCATCCATTTGAGAAAGTTTAAAATGATAAAAAGAGGCATAAGCAAGTAATATGCTAATGGATTCTAACCTTGCCATCGGAGTAAAAGTTTCATCATAGTCTATACCTTCCTACTATGAATAGCCTTGGGATATCCGCCTAGCTTTGTTTCTGATGACTTTCCTTTTTCATCTATTTTGTTTTGAAACACTTATTTTGTTACTATGACAAAGCAATTTTCAGGTCTTTAAACTAGGGTCCATAGCTAATTTCATTCAAATTGGTCAAGTTCCTCTATCATAGCATTGACCCATGATTCATCCTTGATAACTTCATCAATTTTATTAGGTTCCAGTTGAGATACCAATGCAACTGAAGCTTGCTTTTTTCTAGGAAGCTCTTGTTTGCATTTTTTCGGAGGGATCTCCAATGATAAATTCATTTAGATAGATTATGTTATGTCTCCATTCACTGGGCACGACAACCTTTTCTTGAAGGGTAGTCAACTCTCTAGTATTTTTATCAAATCAAATTGCATTGTAGGAAACATGTACTGAGGAACTTTGAGGATGTATTTCTTCATTAGGTATCTGCATTCTTGGGTTAATGCCATAAAAAACAACATGAAGAGATTCTTTTACACTAAAAATGTGTTTATTAAAGACTCTTTTAGTTCAACTTAAGGGAGAATAACCAAGAAATATGGCTTCTCACTTCTAGGATCAAACTTACCGAGGTTGTTCTTACCATTGTTGTGAACATAGTCTTTGTATCCAAAGGGATGAAAGTATCTTATGTTGGGCTTCTTGCCTTTCCAAAACTCATAAGAGGTTTCTCAAGATTGGTCTGATCATACACCTATTTAGTACGTGATAGGTAGGTCTTACAAATTCAGCCCAAAAGTGATTATAGAGACTTTGATCGAGAAGCATGGGTTGAGCTGTGGCTAGAAGATATATATTCTTTTCCTTGACCACTCCATTTCGTTTAGTAGATTATGGTGAAGAGAAGTTTTGAAATACACCATTATTATTGCAGAATTCTTTAAAGAGCTTATTGTCGAGTTCTCTATGATTGCTATGAATAGTGGTGATGAAATAACCTTCTTCCTTTTGAATCATTTTACAGAAAACTTAAAAATTTGTGAAAGGTTCATACTTATGAGAAATGAAAATAATCCAAGTAAAATGAGAATAATCATCAATAATAAAAAAGCATATCTTTATCACTAATACTTGCTATTTCATTAGTCCAAATAGATCCATGTGTAGTAGTTGGAAAGGCTTCATAGTTTTTACCGAATCATGTTCTTTGAAAAATGACCTAATTTGTTTGCCAAACTAAAAAGCGTAGCAAGGATGAACCATTTTGAAATTTAGCTTTGGAAGACCAATGACTAGGACAACATTTCAATTGCATGCATGCTTGTATGTAGTTTCTTATGCCATATCTAATGGTCATTCGAAAGCGGTTAAGCAAGTAAGAGTAGAAAGGTCCATGTTGTTCAACACATAGATACTTTCAACTCACTCTCTAATGATTGTGATATTTTTGAGTAATTTTGAATAGTGTATTTAATAGCATTTAAGTGCACATCAAAGCCAGTATCGTATAGTTTACTAATGTTTAGAGAATGTGCTTCAATCCATCCACCAAATATACTTCTATGATGTCGCAAGAGGGACTTATGCTAATTGTTCCAACACTTATAATTTCTTCTTTTGCGTTGTCACCAAATCTTATATAACCCCCATCAAATTTCTTAACACTTCTAAAATTTTCTTTCTTTCTGATCTATTCCTTGAATATCCACTATCGATTACCGAAATACTTTTTTTGTAGGATTGTTTTATGTGTACTTGCAACATAATGAATTTAAATTCTTTTAGTTACCTGATTTGGGTCCTTGAAGGTTAGTAACATAGACTTATGGTCTCCAGATTAATTTACCATATTTGACAGCATTACAATTGAAAGATTTGTGACTGATTTTACCACGAGTAAAACATGTAGGTTTAAAAAATTCCTTTCATTTGTTTCAGAAAACTTTGGTGAAGAGGTTTGAAAGGAATTATTGGATCAAACTGAGCTATAACTTGGTGATTTTAATGCTATTCAACTGTAGCTTAACATCATCAAGCTCTTCTTGAAGTAAGTTGACTTCAATCTGACTAGCTACAAGAAGAAATTCCTAGTTCCTTTTATCCTTGGAAAGCTTGTTGTTTTCAACAATGACTTTTAGCAATTTATCAATAATCATATCAATAATGTATTGAAATCCTAGGAACTTTGGAAAGTTTGGAGTTGTTACCTAGTTGCCTTTTTCAATTTCCATAAAACAAATATTTGCGGTCTGAACGCATTCTTCCTTTAACCCTTTTTTGTCGCTACATGAGCCTAGTGATTTTTAGTTCCATTTCTTCAAGAACTTATTCTTTTTAATTCTGGATAGTTCTACCAGATCCGCCCAGGTATTCCACAATAATACCATCTATTATCATTTTGGTCACCAGTTCTTGATTCCTGTTGAGGTTGTTTCTCTTTTGTCTAAGCATTTGCCTGACTCCTCGAGTGATAAGGTCCATGCCTTTATTTTTTGACTCGTCGAGCTCTTTTTCGTCATAAAGAATCTCAACATTGAATGCAAATGACTTTTTTTTCATCCTTAATATATCTTTTAATATGTTTTTGCTCATACGCCCTAAGATTTCCATGAAGTTCATCATATGTCATATTTTGCTAATCTTCATCTTCCAATATTGCTGCTTTTGTCTCCCAGTTTTTTGGGAGACTTTGGATGAGTTTTTCGACTTGCAAGGAATTTGAGTAGACCATTGCAAGAGACTTTAGTTTACTTATGATGTTGCTCAAGCATGTGAAATTGCTTCAAAATTCTCGTCATCCTCCATCTTGAATAATTTGTATTCATTTACTAGAGCATTAATTCGTGCTTGCTTAACTTTGCTAGTTCCCTCATAACTTTGAGCTTGTCCCATAGTTCTTTTGCTATTTCACAAGTTGAGATCTTATCGTACTCAGTTTCGCTGACAACACAGTAGAGGAGGCTGATGGCTCTGGTGTTTGTATTCATTACTTCCTATTATTTTTTGGCAATTTGAATGATTAAATCAACGATTTTACAGTCAATCTTTGCCAGAGGTATGAGGGATGGTATTAGGTTATCCAAGCTTATAATCCTCGAGCTAGGCTTGGTCATCCCTAACATTATATAGAGATAATATCATATATATACACACACATTCCTCCTATCAACATATAGTCATTGTATCCATACATTCTTCCTATGATCATATAATCATCATATTCACACTTTCCTTTCATTATCATACAATCATCATACGCATACATTATTTCCATAATCATTTCATCATAATCTCATCATCATTTCATCATCATTCCATCATCATTTTATCATCATATAGTCATTCCACTAATAAGAAATGCATTGGACTATTACTTCCTCAAGAATCCATAACCGGACATTAACACTTAGAGAGTGCGAAATACTTGTGTAAAACCATGCAATTCAAGAGTGAAATCATGCTAGGAAAATCAGTGTAAAGCCATTAGTAGATACTTGATAATGCCCTAAAACAATATACATCAACATCCTTCATCAATTCATACAATAGACCCTTGATTCATAGCTTCAAACATAGTAAAAAAGTCACAACTTCATAAGCCTTAACATAGTGTATAGTGAATTTCGTAATGAATAAGACCCATGAATAAATCAATTTTAAATCATGCAATTTTGAGTAAAAGAGCTTGGGTATCATGGATTGAAGGAATCCATAAAGAAACTCATATACCTTAGCTTTGGAGATAATCTTGATGAAGATTGGAGATGGAGACCTGAAGCTTGGTTGAATTCCTTAAGATCCGAAGAGGGTTTTGAGACTTGAATTTGAGAGTAAAATATTTGCCCAAGGGTTTGAATGAGTATTGGGGAATGTTTAGAATGTTATGAGGGTGAAAAATGACTAAATATAGGCACTTTCTCGTGTGTGAAGGCCTAGGCCCAAGACGTAAAAGTCTTGTGCCGAACTGAAAAACTAGACAGCAAAATACACTGGGGCACATCACGCCCCAAACGCGGATCAATACTCGTTTTCATCATGCTTGAAATTTCAAAATTCGCTATGGTTTCTCTAAAATTGCTCTAAAATCGGGGTTAGACCCTTTTCCCCTTAAATTTGACACCTTGAACAAGAATATGAAGTTGGATTTTTGTTACCACGCGTGGATTTTGAGATATATGGAAATTACGATATTCCGGGAACTTCAGAGGCACATTTTTGGGCACTTTTTGGGGTCATTTCAATATCTCTCCCTTGGGAACATTCGTCCATGAATGTTAAAGAGAGGTATATAAGAAGAGTAATCATGAAGAAATCAGTCCCAATGAGAATGCAACAAACTTACTTAAAATACTATTTCCAAAATCTCAATGTAAGTGTAAAATCACCATGAATCCTTTCAATAAAAACATGAATGCATGCAAATGGCTTAGGGGATGAAACAAAAGACTTAGAATCATATAAGTACTTGAGGTGTTATTATAAGCTTGAATAGAATGAAAGAAGTACGAATATTACTCCACCATGCCCATTCCGGCTCCTCGAGAGACACTTCCGACTTGGCAATTCTTCTAATGGGCTTTGACGAACACTACTCCCTTAAAAATCAACCTCTACTCATATCCACCCAACTTCTCCACTGGACCTTTTCACAGGCCAATCATTCCTACAATGTGCACAACCTCAAGAGTCCTATAACATTTGAATCACCAACACACCTTCTCAATCCTAGAAACACGAAGAGCCAGATGAACCATACCCTTATCCAAAGGTACTTCCTAATCATATGCAACATCACTAACTTTCCTCAACACCCTATGAAGACTCACAAACCAAGAATCCAACTCCTGCTTTATCGGGGTAAACCATACCTTTCATGAGCGAGACCTTCAATTACCCCCAATCACCAATTTTTTTAAAATCTAATATCCCTTCTCCTCTCATCGACATATGACGTTGACGACCTTAGTCTGCTTCATCCTTTCCTAATCAACCTTATCCCCTCCATGTCCCCCACAATAAAATTCAAACCCAACAAGGTCAACTCTCTCACTTCAAACTATCCAACCGGTGATCTGCAATGCCTACCATATAAAGAGCCTTAACAGGAGCCATACCGATGCTAGAATGATAGCTATTGCTATAGGAAAACTCAATCAATGGAAGATGATAATCCCAACTACCCTTAATCTGTAATAAACTATCCCTAAGAATATCCTTGAGTAATCTCACCAACTCATAAATGTAGAATTTAGTATACCCTTCGGCACCATAAGTAGTCTGAATCGGTAGAAAGTGAGCCAATTTTTCATCCTAGTAACCACCCCCAAATAAAATCAAAACCCTTTCTAGTCTTGGTTAATCCAACCAAAAGGTCTATGTCAATTTCCTCTGCCTTCTAAGTAGGGATCTTTATGTCTTGGGTTAGTACACCCGAGCTATTATTCCCGGATTTAACTTGTTGACAACTATAACAAGCAGAAACAAATTTGACAATTGCCCCTCTTCATGTCTCCCCCATCAATACACATCCCTCAAGTCTCTATACATGTTGGTGGAACCGGGGTGGATAGATTAAGAAGAGCTACAAGCCTCATCAAGGATCTTTTCTATCAAGCATCAACACAGGGTACACACAACCTACCTTGGTACTTAAGGGCACCATCTTCCCCTTGGGAGACAACCTCCACTCTATCATCTGTTCACCTAAAACTTTCAACTCTAATAAAGCAGAATGAAGGCCTTTCTTAAACTAAGCCTTTCCAACCAAAGAAGATGACCCATCGAGAATACTACACCTCCATGCTCAACATCCTCCAACCTAACCCCCAACCTAGCCAACTGATGACCTCTTTAATCACCTCTTAGACACCATCATCCACACATGCTAGGCTACCCATAGGCACCTCACCTAGAGCATCAACCACAATATTAGCCTTGTCAGGCTACCCATAGGCACCTTACTTAGAGCATCAACCACAATATTAGCCTTGTCAGGACTATAACACACATTCATATCACCATCCCTACGAAGTTCTAACCACCTCCTCATCTCAAGCTAAGATCCCTTTAAGTGGGCACATATTGGAGACTCTAGAGAATGCTAACCACACCAACATACACCCTATACAACCAATGAAGTCAAATTATCAAAGAAAATTCCTTGAAGGCCAACTCAAGGACATAGATAGAGTAATCCTTCTCACGAATCTCAAATTACCTAAAAGCAAAGACTTCCATCTAAACATCTTGCATCAATACACAACCCAAACCAATCTGGGCGACGTCACAATACACAATGAACTCCTTGCAACCCTTTCGATAGAGAAAAGATAGGAGCGGACACAAAATCATCCTTCTTTTGGATAAACTTAGTCATGGGAGAAGAAATAGAAGAGAACCCATTCACAAACCTCCGATGGTAACCCACTAAGTCTAAGAAACTCCTAATATCCAAGGGAGTCAAAGGTCTAGGCCAATTTCTAATCACATACGTCTCCTATGGTCAATCTTAATACCATCCTCCGATGCCACATAACCTAGGGAGGTGACCTCTTTTAACCATATTTCACACCTCACATACTTAGAATACCACTCCTCCTACCCCAAGATTTGAAACATTACCCCCAAATTATTCACAAGCTCTAAATAAATCAGTACTTCATCACTAGAGACCACCTTAAACCTAACAAGGTAGGGATTAAAGACCCTATTCATGAGACCTATAGACACAACCGGTGCATAGCCAACCAAAAAACTCCAACATGCTAGAAAGGCTCACTCCTAATCCGAAAAGACACTTAGGGATACTACCTATCCTCATTATCACTTGGGAACAAAACCCGAACCAATGATAAAGCTTAGAGAAGTGACTCACCCATTATAGTTGACCAAATAGATCGACCATTCTTAACCATCATATTATAACCATACGGGTTCTACAATCAAAGGAGACACAATATGCAAGTAGCTGAACCACCTCACGACCTCCAATCCAACAAACTAATCTCAACCAAAATCACAAGAGAATCCCTTATGCAATAAGAACATGGGGGAAACCCTTAGAGATTAATTATACCTTAAGACAAGAAATGGACTTACCCCTTAGCAACCATATTACAAGCCCCCCACTCAAGGACGGACTCAATAGAGAATCAAAACTTAACCCTACGAGCCCCACATCAAGGAAAACACAACATGCATGTAACTAATCAACCCTAATTATAACATCAAGGTCCACCACAGCAAATCCAATAAGTCAGAAGGCAAGACCTAATGCAATAAGAACATGGAGCAACACCCATGAGCTCTCAAACAACAATAGGCTCACCGATGACCTAGACACTAAAGGGAGTTCGGGATACACATGAACCACACAGTAACCAAAAGAATAATGAAGGAAATAGTGGCACACTGACCCATCAATGCAGACACATCAAAGCTAAAGGAAATTTCAACATACTAGTAGCAATATTGGCCACCTTATTCCCTTCTTGATCCACTTAATCAACATGAATATCTTGATCTAAAGGTCGACCACTTTTACTCTTCCTTCGAACATACGAACAATCCACTAGCTTATGACCCACTTTACTACATCCATAACAAGCAGTGGTTTTCCTCAAGCATAGGCCACCATGGTACTTCCCACACCTTTAGCACTTGGGGTTAGTCATCACACCATCACCTCCTTTACTTTTAGTGCATCTATGAGGATAATCCTTCCTCTTATGTCCCACTTCGCCATAATCGAAACAAGAATTAGTGCCCTTGAAACATGGGCCCCTATGAACCTCATCACATATTGGACATATAGCATCACCTTTATCTTTGAGACTTTGGAACTTTCCTTCAATACAGGCCCTCTTGGCCTCCTACCTCTCCCTTTACCAATTGAAGTCTCGGGGGCACTCACTTGTTGATCTAGGTGAGTTGCTAACTTTGTCACCGCTTTGGCCAATACCCATAGAGTATTGCGAACCTCCGCATTCGGCATAACATCGTCGCAAGTAACTTGAGACATATCCTGTAATGTAATGGTTAGGGATTAGCAATAAGCCCTAGGGGACTAACTCCATCGCACAAAATAGATCATGAAGAATTGAAACATTTCCTAAAACACCTCATAGCTTCCTATTCATAGTTATGCCATGCTTCACAACCATGAATAAACGTGGTGTGTTGGATGCCGAGAATCTAATAACCTAGTGCTCTGATACCACCTTTGTCATGACCCAAGCCTAGAGCATAGATATGACTAGCGAATGGAGAACCCGAAGGAGCCCCAAACAAGCCTCATAGCATATCACTATACATCCTTGGTTGCCGAAGCAAGTAAAAAGACGATAAGAGATAAGCATGAACAAGGGAAAATGGGACTAAGGGTGAACTTCCATATCATAAACATCAAGAAGCAAGAGACTCAAAGCTCATATCATAGATACATATCATGTACAACACCACCTCTACTACATAGATAAGAGCGGGGGCCAAGACAAGCAACCGGGCTCATCCTCATAATAATAACAATAGGTAATCCAAACATAGAAGACATAGTCTAAACATAAGCTTGAGAGAAGATAGATATTATCCCCAGACTTGATGATTCACCATAAGCTAACTTGAACAATCTGTCTAGCCACGAGAAGAATCAATAGGAGCTCCGGTTCCTACATGGTGATATTATGTAGGCATAGAGTATGCATTAGTATGTTTGAATATACTAAGTATGCAGGATGGAATGCAACAGATAGGCATCATAAGCAAAATGCATAATAAGAAATGAATAACATACTAGCAATATCACATGTATGAATGATGCTTGAAGTAAAACCATGCTTTTATAGAACCAAATACGAGTGTAAGGAGTGACCATTATATTGCAAGCCAAGGCCTACCACCCCCTGGGTTAGGTGCATAATGTACGAACCCCTTCATGAGGTTGATGGAGTACAAACACCCCACCGAGGTTGACATACTACTAACCCTCTATCAAGGTTGACAAAGTACAAAAACCCCATAAAGGTTGACAGGTGCCAACCCCCAACAAGGTTACCCCATCCTACTACCCCCTGAGCTAGGCGACCAAGGTATCAACCCCTCGATAGGTTACCCGGGCCTACAACCCCCCGAGCTAGGCTTGGTCATCCCCAACACTACATAGAGATAATATCATAT
>JAOTQR010077119.1:0-12439 GCA_025774065.1 Solanum ossicruentum
AACCAATCCATCCCAAGAATAACATCAAAATCAACCATATCTAATTCAACAAGATCACAAGGTAGGATTTTATGCAAAATGCAAATTGGATAATTTCTATACACCCTCCTAGCAACAATAGATGCACCAATAGGAGTAGACACTTCATATGATTCATGCAACAACTACAACTCAACATTGAACTTTTTAGAAACAACGGGGTAACAAAGGAAAGGGTGGCACCCGGATCAATCAAGGTATATACATCAAGATAAAAAAATTTCAACATAACGGTAACATTGTCGGGGACTTCACCAACCCCTTGCCTTCCATGTAGAGCATAAAAGAGATTGTACCTCGGGGCACCACCATATGGACCACCTCTACCCAATGGGACCACATTTGCACCCTGAACTTTGCCACGGTTCCTTGGACAATCCATCCTCTTGTGGCAAAGCTCCCCACAATCAAAACACGCATTGGAACCCTTTAAACATGGGCCACTATGATACCTTCCACACTTAGAACACACATTATTGGAAGCCATTGCACCCACGCCTTGAGGCCTAGGGACATCATTAGCGAACTCCTATTAGTAGCATGAGGAGGTCTTTGGCCTTGTAGATATCTAGCACCCTTTTGAAACCCACTCTCAAACGAGATCACTTGGCCTCAGGGCTCCTCCTCTTTTTTAACTTTTCTTCTTCTATTTACTTGGCATATGTCATCAATCGAGACAAGTCCATGTCACTAATAAGCATTACGGATCGGTAATCTTCACTTACCAAATCGGAGACCCCCATAAGAAACTTATTCATTCTTAACCTAGAATTGGCCACAAAGGAGGAGCATAGTTGGAAAGTTGATTAAATTTGAGGGCGTACTCCCTTACACTCATACCACCTTGCTTCAAGTTCATAAACTCAACCAACTTTGCTTCCCTAAGCTCAAGAGGGAAGAACCGATTAAGGAAGGCCAATTTAAATTCCTACCAAAGCACCACGTATCCATTACCCTTTTCACCCTTCCATTGATCAAGCCAAATTTGCTCTACCCCTTTGAGTTGGTATGCCACTAACTCTGCCTTTTCATTTGGCCTAACACCCATAATAGACAACATTTTGTAGATTTCATCAATAAACTCTTGTGGATCTTCATCCACCTTCGATCCATGGAAAATTGGAGGATTCATCCTCTTGAAATCTCCTACCCTAGCTACTGGGTTAGTAGTATGAGGCGATTGGGCCCCTTATTGGACTTGATTGGCCATCACTTAGGCAAGCGTAGTGAGGGCATCCCGGAGCTCACCATTGGTGGGTTGCTCCTCGGTAGTTTGGGCCCATCTTCCCCTAATACTCAGCATGATCTAGCATAGCAAAGAACAATCATTAGGGGGAATACTTATCACAAATCTATAGCATGACTTAGGACATGAAGAAGGGAAACATTTTCTAAAACGTCTCATGGCCTCCTATTAATAGTCATATCATGCTTCACAACTATGAATAGGACTCTAATTGATGTGGTGTGTTGGACTACAAGGATCTATAAACCTAGTGCTCTGACACCAAGTTTTTCATGACCCAAGCTTGGGGCCTAGATGTGACACAGCAGAAGGGAACCTAAAAGGACCCCAAACAATCCTCTTAACTTATCATTACACATCCTTGGTTGTGGAGGCATATAAAGACATAGAGATTAATAATGGGGCAATGGGACTAAGGAAAGCTTGTATAAACATCATAATCAAGAGTCAAGAGTCAAAAACTTATACATAAATACACAATATGTCCAACAAGCACCTCTAATACATAGATATTGCGGGGGCCATGAAAAGCTAACTGGGCTCACCCTCATGGTCAAATATAACAAAAGATAGTATCTCAAAACATAGATAATAGGGAAAGACATAAACCAAATTCCCTGAAATAGAAGACTCACCAACAAGCTTGGAATAACATCGTCTAACCATGTGAAGGAGGAGGATGATCAACTCAGGCACCAGTTCCTACATGGTGATATCATGTAGGCAAGAGTATGCATTAGTACGTCTGAATATACTAAGTATGTGGGATGCAATACGACAATAAATAAGCTCCATAGCCAAAATGCATGCATTAGACAATAGGAATAATATAGTGAGGCAGGTATGATTGATGCATAAGTAAAACATTCTAGCGTAAATCATGCTAATGTAAGATATCATATGTGTATAAGAAACTAAGCTAGAATCCCAACTTTGGATGGGAGATGTCGTTTACAACCGGACACCCTGGTGGCGAGGTACTACACCCCTCATATGGTTGATATCATTCACACCCGGTCACCCTAGTGGAAAGGTACTACACCCCTCACATGGATGATACTAGTCATACCAAGAAACCCTAGTGCCAAGGTACTCACCTCTCACATGGTCGTCCGGAAACTAATGCCCCCCGAATCGGACATGGTGTAATACAACACATTATATAAAACACACATTTATATCATGTCCGTAAGATCATTTCATCATTAAAACATCATACATATCATGTCTCATGTTTTGAGCCTTCAATTCCTCATGAAACCATAACCTGATAGTTTATCAAACACCTGGCGGATCTGTAATGTGGGTAAAAGAGCATGCAATTTAGAGATGGAATCATGTAAGAAAATTAGTGGTAAAACCTTTAATCAATACCTTGCAACAACGTCAAGACATTCACATCAAAACCCTTCATCAATTCTAACATTACATCTAAGATATGATGCTCAAAACATGCTAAAACAATCATACTTACATGAACTAAAATCACTTCACAGTAAATTTCTCATATGCAAGACCCACATGTAACATAAACTTTAAATCATGCAAGATTGATTAAAAAGAGAGTTTAGGCACTATGGGTAGAAGGACCCAATGGTTCAACACTACATACCTTAGATTTTGTGAAGTTCTTGAAGAAGCCTTTAATGGTGGTTTGAAGCTTGGGTAAGGTCCTTGAAGAAATCCTTGAGATTGGCCTTGAGTTGAGACTTGAATTTAGGGTTGCAAATGAGTCTAAGCATTTGGGAAAATATTAGGGAATGTTTTTAGGTGTTATGAAGATGAAATAAGACTAAGTATGGATAAATTACGTTTGGGGAAATTTGGGCCCAACAATTAGAATATCTTGGACCACACTTAAAAACTATGAAGTAACCAAAAACACATCTCCGCATCGTGGAGAGGATGCCAAGATGATTTTACACTATGGCGCGCCCAAGGTGCATCGCCGAGTCATCGCAGAAAGCCCTCTGGAATTCGTTCCATAAAAATTTATAATTACTATTTTTTAGCTCTTACATCGAGGTTAGACCCTTCTTAAGCTAATTTGGACCACCTGATCACAAATATAAAGTCAAATTTTTGAAATAACGAATGGATTTTTAGATATAAAGAAATCAAAGTTTGGGCATTCTGAGGCACGTTTTTGGGCATTTTTCTGGGTCGTTACAAGCCCTCCACATTGAGGAGCTTGAGGAGCGGGAGTGGTCGGTTGCCCCTTGGGTGTACGGGCTCTCCTTAGTCTTCCTATTGGATTTGGCATGTTTTAGAAGAGCAAAGAGCATTTGTTATGGGAAAATCCTTATATTTACATATAAAGCATGATCTATACCATGAAGAAGTGAAACATTTCTTGAAACACCTCATAGCCTCTCATTCATTGATGTGGCACGCTTTACAACCATAAAGAACAATCTAATCGATGTGGTGTGTTGGATTCCGAGGACCATTAACAACCTATTTCTCTGATACCAAGTTTTCCATGACCCAAGCCTAGGGCCTAGACATGACACGACTAATGGTAACCCGAAAGGACTCCAAACAAGCCTCTTAACAGATCAATCACACATCCTTAGTCGTGGAAGCAAATTAAACATCAACAAAAGATATAATAAAAAAGGTACGTGGCACTAAGGGAAATCTTGATATTCACAAAAGCATGAAAGAGTCAAGCTCAAAGCATAAGTACATCACAATATCCAACAACACCTTTAACATAGAATGGAGCGGGGGCCAAGAAACTTTCTGAGCTTACCCTCATAATATCAAGTGTTTAACATCAAGAAATCTCAAAATAGCAATAGTAACATATATAGGTCTTCGGACTTGAGGACTCACCAAAGCTTGCTTCAAAGGATCGTGCTAGCCACGTGGAGGAGGATGATCAAATGGAGCTCCGGTCCTTACATGGTAATATCATGCATGCATAAAATATGCATTAGTACATTTGAATGTACTAAGTATATGGGATGCAATGCATCAATACATAAGCCAATATAGGAAAATGCATAATCATAGGAAATGAACAAGTGCAATCTCAATATAGCATGCATGATCAATGCTTGAAGTAAAACATACTAGTAAATCGTACAACTTGCATAATATATAATACATGTGTGGGAGGAGACCTTAATCGACATAGACTAAGTAGCTACAACTTGGAATCCAAGGCATGCCGCCTCCTTGGTCAGGTATAATGGGCATGACACCCCAGGCTAGGTGTGGTCTACTTTACAAGGCAAACCAAACATGATAAAATTAGTCAGATGGATCAACTAGTATAGCAAGGGTAATAATCATAATCCTATGGTGACACATAGTTTAGAGACAAAAGACTTTATGTAAGGACCCCTTGAGTCGAGGCTCCATCTTAAGCCTCAATCGGTACTAAGTATAATCCCACAAAATACCTGAAAATAATCATAACTTATATAACTTGTAAGAAGCATGAAACATGATTGGAGTAGCTCTTGAAACATGCTTGACCTCTTAGTGAGCCTAACTTAAAACATGAGAGTAGATCATAATCATACATGAACCCCTGCTTTAACATAAATGGCTCATAAGAGGTAAAAATCTTGAAATAGGGCTGAACTTGTATCTTGTAAATCATAAATGATTTTCATGAATTCAATATATACTTGAAAGCACTTAATTATCATATAGCCACTTGATTTTTAAATCATGAATATATCATCAATAACTTAAAATTCTTGACTTGACATTTTATAAACACATGGTGGGTTTGTGATACTTCTTCAAAATCATGCAATTCAAAAGTGAAATAGTATGAGTAAACTTAAAGCAAATCCACCTACCAACATGTAGTAAAATCCTCATGTAGGGTATCTTGATATCCACCATCAAATCTTATAATAGATCATAGTGTCATAACTCAAAACATACATAGTCTCAATAGACAAAGATCAACTTATAGTGTAAGCTCAAGATAGATACTCATGCATAATCAACAATACTTTGATGAAACCCCAACATAATTCATGCTCGTATTTCGTAATAAGAGATACCCTTAAGTAATACAACTTGAAATCATGCAATTTTCATAAAAGAGAAGATTCTGCTCCATGGGTGAAAGGATCTAATGGATGAAAACCACATACCTCAAACTTGGGTTTTCATGAGATGAGCCTGAAGTGAATCCTTGAATTCCAAAGTTGAACTTGAAATGCTTGAATTTGTATGAGATATATGGTTAAGTCTTGGAGAGGTTTGTGTAAGGATTTTGAGTGATAAAGAATTAAAAAATTTCCAAGTATGGGTGATTTCGCGTTTAGGTGGGCTTGGAGCTAAAACCCCAATGCCCTTGGATGTATAGGAAAAATTAAGGAAAAAGTTGTATTTGTCCGCGTCAGGTCCACGATATGGACCAAAAGTGAAGGAAAATATTGTGCTGCTCCATGCCCCTGGCGCATCGCGACCAGGGTGCGGATGCTCTCTGGAAATTAGAAATTAGCAAAAATTAATTTTTGCAATGGGTCCTCTAAAATTCGGGTCATACCTATTTCCCATTCAATGTTGTCCCCTGATCGAGAATATGAAGTCGAATTTTCGATGTCACATACAAATTTTAAGATATATGAAAGTTACGATTATGGATATTCTACAGCACAATTTTTGGCCATTTCAGTATACTCAACCCATTTCCATTCCCCCTTACTATATGGCCTCAGTGGAATTGACAGAGTTAAAGGAGAAATTGAGAGATTTACTGGAAAAGAGTTTCATAAGGCCTTGTAAGTCACCTTGGGGGGCACTAGTGTTATTTATGAAGCAAATGGATCTCTTAGGATGTGGATTAATTACTGGCAACTTAATATAGTCACAATAAAGAACAAGTACCCTCTACCAAGGATTGATGACCTTTTTGATCAACTTCAAGGGTCTAGTTACTTTTCTAAGTTTGATCTTCGGTCCCGATATCACCAAGAGAAAGTAGGGAGTGCGATATTCCCAAAATGGCTTTTCGGATTGGGCATGGGTACGTTGAGTTTGTGGTTATGTCCTTTGGGTTGACTAATACACCGACTATATTTATAGATCATGAATAGGGTCTTTAAACCCTATCTTGACTTATGTGGTAGTCTTTATTGATGATATCTTGATTTACTCCCATAGTGAGGAGGAGCATGTGAATCACATGAGGATGGTGTTGCAAATCATGAGTGAGGAGAGGTTGTATGCCAAATATGAAAAATATGAGTTTTGGTTGAAAGAGATTGTATTTTTTTGGCAAGTGGTGTCGGGTGATGGCATTAAGGTGGACCCTAAGAAGACAAAGGTGATTAGGAATTGTCCAAGGCCCTTGACACTATCAGATATTAGGAGTTTATTGGGTTAGGCGGGTTACTACCAAAGGTTTGTGAATGGATTTTCTTCTGTTGCTTCCCCTATGACAAAGTTGAACCAAAAGAAAGCAAAGTTCATGTGAACCGATGAATGTGAAAAGAGTTTCCAAACTTTGAAAGATAATTAAGCTTGTTTCCGCTCGTATCTTGTCTCTACCAGAAGGGTTGGAAGGGTTTGTAGTGCATTGTGATGCCTCATAAATTTGTTTGGTGTGTGTTTTGATGCAAAATGGCAAGGCGGCAGCATATGCCTCTAGGAAACTTAAGGTGTATGAGAAGAATTATCCCACCCATGATCTTGAATTTGAGTATGTGGTATTTGCTTTGAAAATTTGGCCTCACTACTTGTAGGGGGTTCATATTGATTGTTTATAGACCACAAGAGTCTCCAATATGTGTTCACTCAAAAAGATCTTAACTTGAGACAAAGAAGGTAGTTAGAGCTCCTTAAAGATTATGATATGAGTGTGCATTATCACCCCCACAAAGCTAATATTGTGGCCAATGCTCTAAGTATAGTGTCCATGGGTAGTCTTGTTGATGATAGTGGCAAGAAGACGTCTAGAGAAGTTCACCGGTTGGCTAGATTAGGGGTTAGGTTGGATAATGTTGATAATTGTGGTGTAGTGGTTGTTGATGGTTCTAAGTCTTCATTGATTGAGGAGGTAAAGTCAAAACAAGATCTTAACCTCCCATTATTAGAGTTGAAGGCCTTGGTGAGAGATGGTAAAGTGGAGGTATTCTCCTAAGGGAGTGATGATGCCCTTAGGTACCAAGGTAGATTGTGTGTGCCAAATGTGGATGACTTGAAAGAATTGATCTTGAAGGAGGACCATAATTCATCCTATTCCATTCACCCCAATTCTACAAAGATGTATAGAGACTTGAGGGAGGTATATTGATGGGGTGGAATGAAGAAGGACATTGCCAAGTTCATATCCAAATGTCACAATTGACAACAAGTGAAAGCCGAACATCAAAGGCCGGATAACCTAGCCCAAGACATAGAGATTCCTACTTGGAAATGGGAAGAGATCAACATGGATTTTGTGGTTGGATTGCCTAAGACTAGGAGGCATTTTGATTCTATTTGGGTTGTTGTGGATAGAATGACAAAGTCAGCTCACTTTCTACCAGTCATAACTACGTATGGTACCGAATATTATGCCAATTGGTATATATATGAGTTGGTTAGATTACATGGGGTGCCCTTGTCTGTTTTTTCGGATCGTGGTGCTCAATTCACTTTTCACTTTTGGAGGTCCTTCCAAAGAGGGCTTGGTACCAAGGTTAAGATTAACATGGCTTTTCATCCTCAAATGGATGGCCAAGCCGAGAGGACTATCCAAACTGTTGTAGATATGCTTATAGCTTGTGTTTTGGAGTATAAGGGTAGTTGGGATTAACATCTTCCACTCATTAAATTTTCTTACAACAATAGATACCACTCAAGCATTGGTATGACTCCTTTTGGAGCTCTTTATGGTAGGCAGTGTAGATCCCCGATTGGGTGGTTTGAAGTGGGGGAGATGACTTTGCTAGGTTTGGATGTGGTCATGGAGGAAGAAGGTGAAGTTGATGAGGGAGAGATTGAGAACAACCCAAAGAAGACAAAAGTCCTACTCCGATGTGAGGAGAAGAGATCTTAAGCTTAAGGTTGACGATTGGGTTTACTTGAAAGTCTCACCCATTAAGGGTGTGTCATGGTTTGTCAAGAAAGAGAAATTAAGCCCAAGGCTTGTGAGTCCTTACAGTGTTTTGAGGATAGCGGGTAAAGTTGCATATGATATGGAGTTGCCTATGGAGATGAATATGATTCATCCAGCCTTTCATGTGTCTATGTTGAGAAAGTGTGTGGCTAAGCCAAGTGCTTTAGTGCCCTTGGATGTTGTGGGTGTTGTAGAAGATAATTTGATCTATGATTTTGGATAGATAAGTGAAGAGGTTGAGAAACAAAGATGTAGCTTCTGTCAAGGTCGTTTGAAGGAACCAACAAGTTGAAAGTGCCACATGGGAAGCCAAGGCGGACATGAGAAAGTGATATCCATATCTCTTATACTCTATTCAAGCCAAAGGTACTAATTTAAGTCCCCCACATGATTTCAAGGCTTAAGTTTTAGCCCTTATGTCATTTTGCATGCATTTATGTTCATGGTAACAAGTTTATGGTGGATTTTGACATTCATGTTGAGACTTTTTAAAATGATGTTTAAATACATTTGTTGCATTCATGTCGGGCTGAAAGCTTCATGATTACTTCTCTTATGCATGTTTCTTTGACATTTGGGAATAAATGTTCCCTAGGGGGAGATATTGAAATGCCCCCAAAATGTACGTAAGAATACCTATAATCGTAAATTCCATATATCTAAAATTGCATGTCTGATATTGAAAATTCCACTTTATATTCTTGATTAGAGGGAAAAATTGAGTGGGAAATGTATATAATCCATATTTTAGAGGACACGTAGCGAAAAATAATTTTCACTAATTTTTGATTTCCAAACATCATCCACGCCCTGGCCATGATAAGCCAAGGGTGCGGAGTAGTGTAATTCCTTCCTTCACATTTGGTCTGCGTCGCGAACCAGACACAGATCAGTATAAAATTTTTCTTAGTATTTTTTATGTGGCCCAGGGCATTGGGGTCATAACCCCATGCCCACTTAAGTGTGAAATCACCCATACTTTGCTGTTTTTCAACTTTATAACACACAAAACCCACTCTCAAATCCCTCTAAGACTCCAACAATACTCTCATGCAAATCTAAGATCTCAAGCTCAACTTTGGAAATCAAGGATTCATTTCAAGCTTTGAAGTTTCCTTCAAGCTCATCTCAAGAAAACCCATGTTTGAGGTATGTGGGATTCATCCATTGGGTGCTTTCACCCATGAAGCCCAATCATCCTTTTTATGAAAATTGCATAATTTCAAGTTGTATTACTTGTAGGAATCTCTTATTATGAAATGTGAGCATAATTTATTTTGGGGTTTTATCAAAGTATTGTTGATGATGCATGAGTATCTATTTTAAGCTTACACTAGAGTTGATCTTTGCCAATCGAGACTTTACATGTTTTGAGCTATGAAACTATGATTTATTATGAGTTTTGACGATGGATTTCAAGGTACCCTACATAAGGACTTTTACTACATATTGGTGGTTTGATTTGCATTAAGATTTCTCATCTTATTTCACTCTTCAATTCCAAGATTTTGAACAAGTATCTTGAACTCACCATGTGTTTGATAAAATGTCAAGTCAAGAATTCTCAAGTTAATGATGATTTTTTTCATGATTTACAACTCAAGTGACTATATGATGCTTTCAAGTATGTATTTACAAGTCAAGCCACCATAGGATTATGATCATTACCCTTTCTATATTAGTTGATCCATTTGGTACGTGTTATGATGTTTGATTTACCTTGGCACGTAGACCACACCTAGCCGGGGGGTGTCATGCTTGTCCATCTAATCGAGGCGGTGTCACACCTTAGATTCCAAGTTATAGCTACTTGGTCTATATCGGTTAATATCACCTCCCACACATGTATTATGTAATATGCAAGTTGAATGATTTATGAATATGTTTTGCTTCAAGAATTGATTATGCATGCCATGTTGAGATTATACTTGTCCATTGCCTGTGATTATACATTTTGACTAAATTGGCCTATGTCTTGTTGCACTGCATCCCGCATACTTAGTACATTCAAACGTACTAACACATACTTTATGTCTACATGATATTACCTAAGTAGGGACCAGAGCACCTTTTGATCATCCTCCACGTGGCTTGTTCGGTACTTTAGAGATAAGCTTTGGTGAGTTCTCAAGTCCGAGGACACTATCTATGTTACTCTTGCTATTTTAAGACTCCTTTATGTAGAACACTTTGTTACTATGAGGGTGAGCCCAGAAAGTGTTTTGCCCCCACTCCATTCTATATTAGAGTTTTTGTTGGATATTATGATGTATATATGCTATGAGCTTAACTCTTTTGTGCTTTTATGAATATCAAGTTTTCCCATAGTCCTACTTACCTTTTTATTATATCACTTGTTGTTGCTTAATTTGCTTTAGTGACTAAGGATGCGTGATTGATATGCTAATAGGCTTGTTTGGGTCCCTTTGGGTTCCCATTCACCTTGTCACGTCTAAGCCCTGGGCTTGGGTTGTGACAGCCTCATCGCTGAGCAGATCCATAAGGTGGCCTTGAAGAGGCTACCTCTATCCCCTTCTCATGCTTGATCTCGATACTTTATCTAGAATAAGGGTGGAGAGTCTACACCAGTTGAAAAATAAGCTAACTTCTGATGCATGTGAAAGGAGCTTCCAGGAGCTAAAAAATAAGCTAACTTCTGCGCCTGTGCTAGTACTTCCAGAAGGCACTGAGGGGTATGCAGTGTATTCCGATGCTTCAGGAGTTGGCTTAGGGTGTGTATTGACACTGCATGGCAAGGTAATTGCTTATGCATCCAAACAGCTATGACCACATAAGAAAAACTATCCAACACATGATCTTGAGCAGGCAGCGGTTGTGTTTGCTCTGAAAATATGGCGCCACTATTTGTATGGGGTCCATGTTGACATATAAACTGACCATAAGAGTCTGCAATACATCTTTAAGCTGAAAGACCTAAACTTAAGACGGCGGAGATGGCTAGAGCTAATAAAGGATTACGACGTTGATATATTGTACCATCCGAGAAAAGCAAATGTGGTAGCTGATGCCCTGAGTCATAAGGCAATCATGAATACTGGTGATCCAGCTGTGATAAGTCAAGAAATGACCAAGGATCTACGTCAGTTAGCTAATCTGGGAGTTCGTCTCCTTAAAACTCCAAAAGAAGGGGTTATTGTGCATAATGTTGTGGAGTCTTCATTAGTAATAGAGGTATAAGAAAAACAGTTTGAGGATCCTGTTCTGCGACAGCTTAAGGAAAAGGTGAGTCAGGGTACAGTAAAGGGCTTTAATCTTACACAAAATCGAGTACCATACTGCCAGAATAGATTATGTGTACCTGATACTAATGGCTTAAGAAAGAGGATAATGGAAAAAGCCCATTATTCCCGATATTCCATCTATCAAGGATCAACTAAGATGTACCATGACCTGAAGGGAATATTTTGGGGGGGAGGCATGAAGATGGACCTTACAGAATTTGTGGCTCAATGTCCAAACTACCAACAGGTGGAAGTAGAACACCAAAAGCCAGGAGGGTATATGCAATGTATAAAACTCCCAACATGGAAGTGGGATATGATTAATATGGATTTTGTTACAGGTTTGCCTCGCTCAACTCAGAAGTTTGACTCCATATGTGTAATAGTTGACAGACTCACAAAATCAGCACACTTCTTGACAGTCAAGAGTGATTATGCAGTTGAAGAATATGCCAAACTATACCTCAAAGAGATAGTCAGGCTTCATAGAGTCCCAATCTCCATTATTTCTGATCGAGGGGCTCAATTTACTAAGTTTTGGAAGTCCTTCCAAAGAAGTCTAGGGAAACAAGTGAATTTGAGTACAACTTTCCACCCTCAAACAGATGGTAAAGCAGAACACTCCATTCAGACACTTAATGATATATTGCGAGCCTATGCATTAGATTTTAAAGGTAGTTGGGTGGATTATTTGCCACTTATTAAGTTTGCCTATAACAATAGCTACCACGCGAGTATCAAGATGGCACCTTATGAGGCCTTATATGGAAGGAAATGTAGATCGCCAATTGGATGGTTTGAAGTAGGTGAAACCACCTTACTTGGGCCAGATCTAGT
>JAOTQR010077120.1:0-12438 GCA_025774065.1 Solanum ossicruentum
TATATATATACACACACACACACACACACACATATATATATATATATCATACATATGTGGGAAGTGACCTAAACCGACATAGACCAAGCAGCTACGACTTGGACTACGAGTCCTGACACCGCCTTAGTTCAGGTGATCGGGCATGACATCCCCTCGGCGAAGTATGGTCTACTTGTTAAGGCAAACCAAGCTTGATAACATGAACTAGATGGATCCACTAGTATAGCAAGGGTAATAGAAAATTCCTATGGTGACACATAGTTTAGAGTCTAAAGGCTTTATATAAGGGCCGCTTGAGTCGACCACCCATCTTAAGGCTCAATCTTTGCTAAGTCAAATCCCACGGAATACTTGAAATAGTCATACTTTAATTATAACATGAATAGCTTCTATGAACATGACTTGAGTAGCTTGTAAACATGCTTAATCTCTATTAGTGAGCCTAACTTGAACATGAGTGTATATCATAATCATACATGAACCCTTGATTTAACATGAATGACTCACAAGAGGTAAAATTCTGTAAATAACACTTAACTTGGTATTTGAATAATCATAGGTACTTTTCTTGAATTCAATACATACTTGAAAGCCGTTAATCATCATGAAGTCACTTGACGTGTAAATCACGCAATAGATCATCAATAACTTGAGAATTCTTGTCGTGTCATTTTATCAAACACATGGTGTGTTCATGATAGTTGTTCAAAATCATGATTTCAAGAGTGAAACAAGATGAGTAAACTTAATGGAAATCAACCCACCACCATCTAGTAAAACCCTCATGTAGGGTACCTTGAAATCCATTACAGAAGCTCATGATAATTCAAAGTTTCATAGCTCAAAACAAGCATAGTCTCAATAGACATACTCAATTCATGCAATAAGCTTGAAATTGATAGTCATGCATCATCAATTCAACACTTCATAAAATCTCAACATTATTTATTGTCATAATCCATGATAAGAGATACCCATAGGTATTACAACTTGAAATCATGCCCTTTTTATGAAAAGGGAAGGTTTGGGCTCAATGGGTAAAAGGACCCAATGGATCCACAAACCCTAAATGTTGAATTTTGTGGGTTGAACTTTTAAGTATTCTTAGAGCTTGAATTGAATCCTTGAGTTACAAAGTTTCCCTTGATATCCTTAGATTTGAATTATGGAATTGATAGTCTTAGAGGGGTTTGAGAGAGCGTTTTTTGTGAGTTATAGAGTTGAAAAATAGCTAAATATGAATGAATACACGTTTAAGTGGGCATAAGGCTATGACCTTCATGCCCAAGGATGAAACAGAAAAACCAGGAAAAATAATAGTCCCTAGCGCGATGCAGACCTATCGCGCATAACCAAATACACTGCTCCCCGCCCCTGGCGCATCGTGGCCAGGGCACGGACAACCACTAGAAATCAAAACTTAGCAAAAATTATTTTTCACTAAGAGTCTTCTAAAATCTGAGTTATACCTATTTTCTCCTTCAATGTAGCCCCCCATCAAGAATATGAAGATTTTTAAAATCATGTAGGTCATTTCAATATCTCCCCCTTGGGAACATTCATCCCCAAATGTCAAAGAAACGTGCATAAGAGAAGTAATTCTGAAGATTTCAGCATGACATGAATGTAACAAATGCATTTAAACATCATTTTCAAAAATCTCAACATGAATGTCAAAAATCACTATAAACTTGTTAACATAAACATGAATGCATGTAAAATGACATAAGGGATGAAGCTTGAAAATTGAAATCATATAGGGGACTTAAATTAGCTTGAGTAGAATGGAAAAGAAATAGGTATCGCTTTTTCATGTCTACCTCGACTTCCCATGTGGCATTTTCAAGTTGTTGATTCCTCCAAAGGACCTTGACGGAAGCTACATCTTTGTTTCTCAACCTCTTCACTTGCCAATCAAAAATCTGCACCAGGACCTCCTAATAGGTCAAATTGTCTTCTACAACACCAACAACATCTATGGGAACTATAGCACTTGGGTCATCCACACACTTTCTCAACATGGACATATGGATGACCAGATGAACCTTATTCATCTCCCTAGGCAACTTCAACTCATATGCAACCTTACACACTCTCTTCATAACTTTACAAGGACCCACAAACCTTAGGCTCAATTTCTCCTTTTTGCCAAATTGAACCATAACCTTCATAGGTAAGACCTTAATGTAAGACCAATCCCCAACCTTAAACTCAAGATCTCTTATTCTCACATTGGAGTAGGACTTTTGTCTACTTTCAGCTATCTTCAATCTCTACCTTATCAACCTTAGCTTCTCTGTGGCTTCCATGAACAAATTCGGAACTAGTAAAGACATCTCTCCCACTTCAAACCACCTAATCAGGGATCTATAATTCCTACCATATAAAGCTTCAAAGGGAGTCATACCAATACTTGAGTGGTAGCTGTTTTTGTAAAACGACTCAATAAGTAGAAGATATTCATCCCAACTACCCTTAAACTCCAAAACACATGCTTTAAGGATATCCTCAAGAGTTTGGATAGTCCTCTTGGCTTGACCATCCGTTTGAGGATGAAAAGCCATGCTAAGCTTAACCTTGATATGAAAACCTCTTTGGAAAGACCTCCAAAAGTGAGAAGTGAATTGAGTTCCCCGAACCAATATGATAGAGAAGGGCACCCCATTTAAGTTAGCCAATTTGTTATTCTATCCACAACAACCCAAATAGATTCAAAGTGTCTCCTAGTCTTACGCAACCCAACCACAAAATCCATGTTGATCTCTTCCCACTTCCAAGTTGGAATGAATCTTTGGGGTCAGGGCACCAGGCCTTTGATGTTCGACTTTCACTTGTTGGCAATTGTGACATCCGGATATGAACTTGGAAATATCTCTCTTTATATCATCCCTCCAATACACCTCTCTAAACTCTCTATACCTCTTTGTAGAACTGGGGTGAATAGAATAGGATGAATCATGGGCCTCCTTCAAGATCAAGACCATTAAGTCATCAACATTTGGCACACAACCTACCTTGGTACCTAAGGGGACCATATCCCCCTTGGGAGAAAACCTCCACTTTACCATCTTTCACACTGGCATTCAAGTCTAAGAAAGCAAGATCTTATTTCGACTTTACTTCCTATATCAAAGAAGATTTAGAACCACCAACAATCACAACACCACCATTTTCAACTTCATCCAACCTAACTCCCAATATAGTCAACCGGTGAACTTCTCTAGCCACCTCTTTGCTACCATTATCAATATGAGCTAGACTACCCATGGACACTCTACATAGCGCATCAGCCATAATATTAGCTTTACCAGGATGGTAATGCACACTCATATCATAATCTTTAAGGATCTCTAACCACATTCTTTGTCTCAAGTTAAGATCTTTTTAGGTGAACACATATTGGAGACCCTTGTGGTCAGTCAGCACGTCAACATGAACCCCATACAAGTAGTGATGCCAAATTTTAAAAGAAAACACCATGACTTCAAATTCCAGATCATGGGTGGGATAATTCTTCTGATATACCTTAAGTTGCCCAGAGGCATATGCTATATTACCTTGCCATTTTGTATTAAAACACACCCCAAACCAATTCTTGAGGCATCATAATGTAACAACCCACATCTTACAATATAGTACTATGAAAATGAAACATATTATGGTTTGGTCAAATTAGCACCCATTTTTAAAAGTGCTCGAATCTCATGTTATAGGGCGATATGTGCTTATAACGCTTGCTTAAACATAGTAAGAGTATTGAGGTGCTTGTAGGACTTAGTAAGCTAGTAGGTGAGTCAACTACTTGCTTATCATAAATTGCTAGCTAAACGGAGACAAGGCCCAACGTCGAATTTGTCCAAGTTCGATTATGAATAAATTCTGAGTTAAGGGTGTAACTTTAGCCCGTGTTTTACCATCATTTTCAGCCCAAGATGAATTATAAAAGGGACTAAGTACACCACAACCCACTTGACTAATTGGGCCCAAAAATAGGTGAGGAGAAAAGAGAGAAATGGGCAGCCTAGGCCCAACCAATTTGAACACAATAAGGCCCAAGTGAAAGGGGAATGGAGCTGCATCACCAACTTGGTAAGGTAAGGCTAAAAAATGCATTAGTAGTTTGGCCAAATTCCCCCTTTTAAAAGGGTTTAAAACAGCTTTCATAAGTCATTTTTAACTTGAACAAAAAAATTAGATTGTTCTCCAAGTTACCTCTCAACCCTTCCTTGACTTTGTAAAGCAGCCAAAGGAATCTTTTAGGGTTCTTAAGGAGGCCCTACACCTTGAAGGTAAATGTAAGTGATTATTTTTGTATATTTAGTAAGGTTTCTTCATGAAAAACAAGAGACTATGTTGGTTAGGTATATGCTGAAAATTTTGGACAGCATGTGTTCCAAGATTGTTATACATTTTCTTGTTCATTTGGAAGCTTTTCTCTTTTTTGTTGGATTGATTATGAAGGGAGGCTACTGTTGTTAGTGAGTATTGGTTCTTAATTGATGTATAAAGGCTGCTACACCACTTCTACAGTCACCGAAAGTGAGTTCTTATAGGATATCACAATTGTGTTCTTAATACGAACTTGTGGGCTGTTGGATGAGTAGCCTCACGTCCTTAATGACTACTTTGTTATTGTTCTTAGACTCTTTTAAGGCTATTTTTATGTATAGATGTGTTGTGTACAGTATGGCTAAAGTTGAAACAGGTTTGGAATTGTCAACGTAAAAATGTGGCGAAGGGACGTACCGTTATTCCCTCTATTTGTATGTTGTGTAGAACTGTTATGTGTTATGCTTTATGGGCTGTTGTAAGACTATTATGGCACTAGAATAGGATGCATATGATATGTATATGAGAATGTATATTAGAAAATACGATTAGGGGCAGAAAGGTTGAAGGAATACGCTCGGGCTTATAAATACCCCCTTACTGTCCGTATGTTATTTTTTTTAATGAGATTGGACTGCCAAGATGTATCTATTCTATTGGCTGCTAATGCTAGTTTTGTCACCTACTATGTTGTAGATAAATATTTGGAGGAAGGGAAGGTTATCTCGAAGTAATAGCAAGGTCGTACAGCGAGGTTTGTAAGACTACTTGATTTCATATTATTTGGCATGAAACATAGATCCCTCCTTGGCACATACCAACTCCGACACAACTATTAACCGTGTCTTTACTCTTTCATAATTTCATATGCTCTCATACCACCCTTAAATCTACATACATACGTGGATAACAAGTTACTTGGTTTCTTGTTGCTAAATAAAGTTCACGAGTTGTTTCATTTCATACACATTTCATTTTTTGTGTAACTTACTCCTTTCATTGTGATGTTGTCTTTTGTTATTATTTACAAGTCATATGTTGTATCTACAGTCCTACAACTCCAATATTACGACCACTAAAAAAATCATCTCAAAGGTAATTGAAAGATAAAGTAAATTATATTGCTTATTGATGGGTGGTAACCTGAGGGGTGGAAGAATCACCTAGCCAGGGTCGATCCTATCACGAGGGGTAGCCCAATGGGTTAAAAGAAAAGCCTAGCCAGGGTCGACCCTGATATAGATTTACCACTGATCAGCTGTCATTTGTATTACATGTTGTGCACTAAAGGTAAAGTAAATGAAAGAACATAAAGTACATGATCCCATAGTATAACTAAAGGTGTTCTCTTATCCTACACCAGTGCATAGTTTCATTTGAGTTGTTACTTCATATACAGTATTTTCTGCCTTACATATTCAGTACATTATCTCATACTGACTTGCCTTACGGGGGACCCGCATTTCATGCTGTAGGTACAGTTCTAGTAGATCTCCCCAGTAGGAGTACAAGATTCCTAGCTACTGTTACCAAGCTCTAGGTTGCTTCGGAGCTTTGTGTGTGTCTAGAGCTTATATTTTTGTACTGTATAGTTAGTTGAGGCGGGGCCTATCCTGACCATTATCAGATACTTTTCCTTATCTAGAGGCTTTATAGACTATGTAAATTAAAGTGTGGTCATGTCTCATACCTTAGACACCGTGGCCCCAATGGCCTAGCCATATGCATTTCCTTTTGGCTTGTTATTACTGTTTACTTTCACAAAGGTATGTTGACTGTACAAACCCCTTATAATATGTATAGAAAATGCATAGATACAGGTCGGTTCTCCCCGGCCTTATTGACATCGAGTGCTAGTCTGCCCTAATCGGACTTTGGGCATGACAGAAGTGGTATCAGAGCAGGTCATCCTAAGGAGTCTACAAAGCCGTGTTTATATAGAGCCTTGTTTATCGATGTGTTGTGCACCACATTTATAAGCAGGAGGCTATGTGGCCTTTAGGAGTTGTTACTTTCTTTTCGTTCTTTAGATCGTTCCATAGAGCTAAATGTAATAGGTAGATAGTGTCTAACCCCTAAATTGTTTTGTATAGCATGTATGCTAGAAACCATGCAAAACAAAGGTAAAGGGACGGGAGTAGAATACCCAGTCAGGTGAGACAAAAGGTTCAAGAGGATTCTCTATCACAAACATCTCCAACTCCTCCAGCTCCCGATAAACCTGGAAGTAGTGAAATTCCCCCAGAACCAGCTATTGATGCTACCGTGCAGTATCTGGAAATGCAGTCCAACTATTGACTCATATAGTTGCTGGCCAAGGTCAAAGATAGGAAGGTCCGATTATAGGTGCAGGTAGTGCGAATAGGGCAGTCGGCACAAGGATACGTGATTTCCTCAATTTGGACCCTCCATCTTTCACTGGTAAATCCTAATGAAAATCCCCAAAACTTTATTGATCAGATTCAACGCACTTCAGATATTATGCATGTGAGTGGTACAGAAGCTGTCGAGTTAGCGACATATAGGTTGAAGGGTGTGGCTTTATTGTGGTATGAAGCTTGGAAGCAATCTAAGGGTATAGATGCACCTCCAAACTACCTGGAAGGAGTTCAAAGAGGCATTTCTTGACCATTACTTGCCATTATAGATCTGAGAGGCCCGTACAAATCAGTTCTTGAATCTCCACCAAGGGAATATAAGCGTGAGGGAGTATAGCCTTCAATTTAATACCCTGGATAGGTATGCTCCTAATGTAGTTGCTACTATGGCAGATAGAGTTCATCGATATGTGGATAGATTGGAGTCGTATCTGGTCAGAGATTGTACCATTGCTTCCTTAAACAAGGACATAGATATAGCGAGAATGCAAGCTTCTGCACAGAAATTGGAGGATCAGAGGTAAAGGAGAAGGACACAAGAGTTGGAAAGGGTGCAATCAAAGAGGGCCAGGTCTACAGGGCAGTTTACTGGTCCCCAAGGTGAGCTTAGGCCTCGGTTTTCTAATAGACTACCTAGTCCATCATCCTCCTACTCTGCAGCCAGTGCTCCATTACAACTTCAGGGGTCTAGGAGAAATCAATTTGGTCCAGAAAGTGAAGGGCAAGGTGCCCGAACAGCGGGATATTCGGCAAGCCAGCAAATGACCACTACACAGCCTTGTAAATAGTGTGGAAGGATTCATTTAGGTATATGTCATGTTGGGACAGACGCTTGTTATTGGTGTGGTGTGCCAGGGCATATGATGTGAGATTACCCAAGGAGACGTATGGGTGATATAGCACAACCTACTAGATCAGCTGTTGCATCATCATCGTTAGTTCCTCCATTAGGTAGGGGTCAACAAGCACCTATGGGTTGTGGTAGAGGTATTAGAGGGGCAGCTAGCTCTAGCGGAGTCCAGAATCGCACTTATGCTCTGGGGAGTCGGTAAAATTTGGAAGCTTCACCTGATGTGATCACAGGTACATTGTCCATCTTTTCACATAATGTATATGCATTAATTGACCCATAATACACCACTCCACTAGTTGCTAGGAAGCTTAAGAGAACACCCAAATTATTGAACAAACCATTTGAAATTTCCACACCAACTGGTGACTCTAATTATGGCTAGAAGGATTTATTATGACTGTGTAGTAACTGTTTGTGACTGTGACACACTGGCTGACCTTAATGAGCTAGAAATGGTGGAATTCAATGTTATAATGGGCATGGATTGGTTAGCTTCTTGCTATACCACTGTGGATTGCCAAACTAAGAAAGTGTACTTCCACTTTCCAAATGAGGCAGTTCTTGAATGGGAAGGCAATATTGGGGCACCAAAGAGTAGGTTTATCTCTTATTTAAGGGCAGAAAGATGATATCTAAGGGGTATATATGTCATTTAGTTATGGTGAGGGATAGGGAGGCAGACTCACCAACCCTTCAAACTGTTCCAATAGTGAATGAATTCATTGATGTGTTCCTGAAGAACTTCCAGGCTTACCTCCAAAACAAGAAACAAATTTTGGTATTGACTTACTTCCAGGCACTCAACCTATTTCCATCCCTCCATTTGCGTGAATTAAAAGAGTAGTTAAAAGACTTATTGGAGAAGGGTTTTATAAGACCTAGTGTGTCCCCTTGGGGTGCACCAGTGTTATTTGTATGCACAAAGGATGACACCTTGAGAATGTGTATCGACTATCGACAATTGAATAGGGTGACAACTAAGAATAAATACCTCCTGCCAGGATTGATGATTTATTTGATTAGTTACAGGGTGCCAAATACTTTCGAAAAACTAATTTAAGATCAGGTTATCACCAAGTGAGGATGAAGGAGAAAGATATACCTATGACTGCTTTCAGAACACGTTATGGTCACTTTGAATTTCTTGTTATGTCATTTGGGCTAACGAATGCACTATCAGCTTTTATAGATCTGATGAACAGGGTATTTTATCCATTTCTGGATGTGTCTGTGATAGTGTTTATAGATGACATTTTGGTATATTCAAGATCAAAAGAGGACCACACAAATCACTTACAATAAGTGTTACAAGTTCTATGTGATTAACAGTGTTATGCTAAAGTTTCTAAATGTGAATTTTGGCTAAAATCAGTGGCATTCTTGGGTCATATTGTGTCTGATGAGGGAATAAGGGTTGATTCAAAAGATAGAGGCTGTGAAAGATTAGCCAAGGCCTACGACACCCACGGAAGTTCAGAGCTTTCTAGGGTTGGCAAGTTATTACAGAAGGTTTATTGAAAGTTTTTCTTCTATTTCTGCACCTCTAACAATGTTGACACATAAGGCAACTTAGTTCTAATGGAATGATGCGTGTGAAAGGAGCTTCCAGGAGCTGAAAAATAAGCTAACTTATGCACCTATGCTAGTACTTCCAGAAGGCACCAAGGGATATGTAGTGTATTGCGATGCATCAGGAGTTGGCTTAGGGTGTGTACTGACACAACATGGTAGGGTAATTGCTTATGCATCTAGACAGCTACGACCAAGTGAGACAAAACTACCACCTCATGATCTTGAGCTAGCAGCGGTTGTATTTGCTCTGAAAATATGGCGCCACTATTTGTCTGGGGTTCACGTAGACATATATACTGACCATAAGAGTTTACAATACTTCTTTAAGCAGAAAGACCTAAATTTAAGATAGCGGAGATGGCTAGATCTAATAAAGGATTATGACGTTGATATACTATACCATCCGTGGAAGGTAAATGTGGTAGCCGATGCTCTGAGTCATAAGGCAATCATGAATACTATGCTCAATGTCCAAATTGCAAGCAAGTGAAAGTAGAACACCAAAAGCCAGTAGGTTATATGCAATGTATAGAGCTTCCAACATGGAAGTGGGATATGATCAATATGGATTTTGTTACCAGTTTGCCTCGCTCATTTCAGAAGTTTGACTCCATATAGGTAATAGTTGATAGACTCACAAAATCAGCAAACTTCTTGCCAATTAGGAGTGATTATACAGTTGAAGAGTATGCCAAGCTATACCTTAAGAGATAGTCAGGCTACATGGAGTTCCAGTCTCCATTATATCTGACCGAGGAGCTCAACTCACTACAAAGTTTTGGAAGTCCTTCCAAAGGGGTTTAGGGACACAAGTGAATTTGAGTACAACATTCCACCCTCAAACAAACGGTCAAGCAGAACGCACCATTCAGACACTTGAATATATGTTGCAAGCTTATGCATTAGACTTTAAAGTAGTTAGGTGGAGCATTTGGCACTTATTGAATTTGCTTATAATAATAGCTACCACGCGAGTATCAAGATGGCACCTTACGAAGCTTTGTATGGGAGGAAATGTAGGTCGCCAATTAGATGGTTTGAAGTGGATGAAACCACCTTTCTTGGGCTAGATCTAGTACAATAAGCCATGGAAAAAGTTAAGGTAATACAGCAGCAGCTAGAAACAGCCCAAAGTCATCACAAATCATATGTGGATGCTAGAAAGAGAGGACTGGAATTCTCAGTAGGGGATTGGGTATTTTTAAAGATGTCTCCAATGAAAGGAGCTATGAGATTTGGTAAGGAAAACTGAGCCCATGTTACATAGGGCCATATCAGACTATTAAGAGGTTCGGGCTGATTGCATATGAAGTAGAGCTACCCCAAGAGCTTTCAATGGTTCATCCAGTTTTTCATGTCTCAATGCTTCGAAAATGCATAGGGGACCCATCCCTTATCACTCCTATTGAAGACACATATGAAGAGGTACTTATTGCTATTCTAGATCGTCAAGTTAAGAAGCTAAGGAATAAAGAAATAGCTTTAGTAAAAGTACTTTGGAGAAACCAGCAAGCAAAAGAAATAACATGGGAGGCCGAGAACGCGATGAAAGCAAAATACCCTTACTTATTTGAAGCTAAAGAGGAAGTTCAACATACAGAATTGGGACACTAATGGTTATTTGTGATTGAATACTTAATGTGTTGTCAAAAGTTTGTGTAAGTAAAGGTTTAAACTTGGTTAAGCTATCCAATTGTCCTAACATTCGAGGACGAATGTTCCTAGGGGGGAGGATGTAACTCCCCACATCTTACTATACTAGTACTATGAAAATGAAACATGTTATGGTTTGTCAAATTAACGCCCATTTTTAAAAGTGCTCAAATTCATGCTATAGGGCGATACGTGCGTCTAACGCTTAAGAGGGAGTGTATACATAATTTGTGTCAAATTGAGGAGATCACAACCCTAAACAAAGTAAGAGAATTGAGGTGTTGTAGGAATTACTAAGCTAGCTAGTGAGTCACCTACTTGCTTATCTTAAATTGCTAGCTAAACGTCGAATTTGTCCAAGACCGATTATGAATAAAGTCCGAGTTAAGGGTGTAACTTTAGCCGGTGTTTTACCATCATAAATGGACTTTATTTTCAGTCCAAGATGAATAATAAAAGGGCCCAAGTACACCCTAACCCACTTGACTAATTGGGCCCAAAACTAGGTAAGGAGAAAAGGGAGAAATGGGCAGCCAAGGCCCAACCAATTTGAATCTAATAAGGCCCAAGTGAAAGGGGCAAGGAGCTGCATCACCATCTTGTTAATGTAAGGATAAAAATGACTTAGTAGGTCGGCCAAATTCCCCCTTTAAAAAGGGTTTAAAACAGCTCTCATTAGTCATTTTCAACTTGAACAAAAAAATCAGATTGTTCTCCAAGTTTTCTCTCAACCCTTTCTTGACTTTGTAAAGAAGCCAAAGGAATCTTTTGGGGTTCTTAAGGAGTCCCTCAACCTTTTAAGGTAAAGGTAATTGATTATATAGTTTTGTGTTTAGTAAGGTTTCTTCATGAAAAACAAGAGACTATTTGGTTAGGTATATGCTGAAAATTTTGGACAGTATATGTTCCAAGATTGTTATACATTTTTCTTGTTTATTTGGAAGCTTTTCTCTTTTTGGTTGGATTGATTATGAAGAGAGACTACTGTTATTAATGAGTATTGGTTCTTAAATGATGTAAAAAGGCTGCTGCACCACTTCTACAGTCCACAAAAGTGAGTTCTTATAGGATATCGCAATTGTGTTCTTAATACGAACTTGTGGGTTGTTGGATGAGAGGCTATTGCGTCACGCCCTTAATGATTGCTTTGGTACTGTTAGTAGACTGTTTTAGGGCTGTTTTTATGTATTGATGTATTGTGGACAGTTTGTGTAAAGTTGAAACAGTATGTGGCAAAGGGACGTAATGTTATGCTGCCTATTTATATGGTGTAGAATTATTATGTGTTTTTCTTTGTGGGCTGTTGTAAGACTATTACGATACTAGAACAGGCTGCACATAATATGTATATGAGAATGTGTATTAAAAAATATGATTAGGGGCGGAAAGGTTGAAAGAATACGCTTGTGTTTATAAATACCTGCTTGCTACCCGTATGCTATTTTTTTTATAAGATTGGTTTGCTAAGATATATCTATTGGCTGTTAATGCTAGTTTTATCACCCACTATATTGTAGATATATATTTGGAGGAAGGGAAGGTTATCTCAAGGTAATATCAATGTAGTACATCGAGATATGTAAGGCTACTTGATTTCATATTATTTGGCATGAAACATAAATCCCTCCTTGGCACATAAAGGCACTTACCAAC
>JAOTQR010077121.1:0-12438 GCA_025774065.1 Solanum ossicruentum
CTTATGTCTTTACTTGAGTTTAATAATGTATAGTTGATTTAAGTTCGAATCTCTATTACCCATGCTATTTTCATCTCATTCATGGCATATGCATACATGACTATGGTTTTAATGAAGTTAATGAAGTAGGCCAAGACCGAATGATGTTTATGTATATGATTTTGATACGATTATGGTTATGACATGAATGTGATCACATATGTATCTAAGATCATGGCTCATTGAGCAATTATGTATGTTTGCACCACTATGTTTAGGGAGCATCAATTTAGGTTTGAGGCGGGGTGGACTATCCCCAAGGGTCCATACACATTTCTCAAGAAGGTTCTTCCAATGAGCTATTCATATGCATGAAGAGTATTCATGAATAATATTTTGGCCTTTTGTCTGTTGTGGATGATTATGAAGAGTGTAATTTGACCTTTAAGCCTAAGAATGCATGTAAGAGATTTGAATATCTTATGCCTTTTTTACAAGCACATATGTATGTGTATATATATGTGTGTGTGTGTGTGTGTGTGTTTGTATGTGTGTATTCTAGTGGGATGATGAGCTAGCACCGATGGGATTGGAGGTAGGGTGGTCTATTCCCAAGGGTCCATACTCCTTTCTCTTGAACTATGCGCCTAATATTGGTATATGTTAAATGCCACAAAGGGGAAAGAAGAAGAAAAAAATGTTAAAGATCTACCTTTGGAAAATAGGTCAACTCTTTATCCATTGTGGGTTAGAGGTTGGAGTTCCAAGTTACAGCTCACTTGGTCTCATGTCGGTTATGGTCCCATCCTCATTATATATATATGAAGTATTTTCGCATTCATGCTTCATGCATTTCATGACATATTGATATACTATTCTCTTGCTATATGATTCATTCTATATATGTGCCCTTGTCATCTAACATTGAAATGCAGGTTTAATGAGTCCATGTGCATTGCATGCCCAAATACCTAGTACATTCAAATATACTAGTGTGTACTTGTTTTTCATAATGATCTAACCATGCAGGGACCAGAAATTTACCTTCATCCATTGTACAACTGCTAGATTGGATCTTGAGATACTTGTTGTGGTGAGTCTTATCTTTCAAGAACAAACCAACATTCCTCTGCCAATGACGCTTTGTTTGTATCATTTACTTAGAGGGTGAGCCTGGAACATGTCTTCACCCATGTCCTATCTTATGATTAGAGGCATTATTAGATATCTTGTAGACTCTTGTCGGATCTATATGCTATGTTTTATATTTTGGAGCTTGTGATCATGGTTATCCATTGGATATGGGTATCATGGATTGATAATAAGAATTATGATATGTATGTGTGTTTGACGTGGAAACCTGGAAGATCCTAAGTCCCATATTACCCTCATAAAGTGTGTCATACCTACCTGCCCCTTAGTCTTTACGTCCAACATATTATATGAATCCATGTTAATTCCTATCCCTACGATGTCCCCATTGCATGAGTACGTCCTACTTTTCTTTCCCTTCGAACAATGTGTTTACTATTTCATGTATGCTCCAAATCGATGATGTGTGAATAGATGCTACGAGGCTTGTTTGGGACTCTCATGGTCCCATTCACCATGTCACTCCTATATTCTGGGTCCGGGTCATGACATTTGGTTCATATTTATAGGATTCCGGATGAGTTTTGAGGGTCAAAAAACATGTCTTCAAGGGTATTGGTGCAAGTTAACCATGGTCAACAGACAGTAAACATAGGTTAACCCTGGTTATTAGCTTTTTTCTTTTCTTTTCTTGTGATTTTGGTTAAACTTAGTTTGTCGGATTGGAGGTCTTAAGGTAGTTTGGCTACTTGCATATTATGTCTCCTTTGATTGTAGAACCCTTAAGGTTGTAATATAATGGTTAAGAATAGTCGATCTATTTAGTCAACTACAATGGGTTAGTCACTTCTCTAAGCTTGATCTTTGGTTTGGGTTTTGTTCCCAAGTGATGATTAGGATAGGTGATATCCCTAAGTGTCTTTTCAGATTAGGAGTAAGCCCAGAAGTATGTTGGAGTTGTTTGGTTGGCTTATGCACCGGCTATGTTTATGGGTTTCATGAATAGGGTCTTTAGTCCCTACCTTTTTATATTTATGGTTATCTCTAGTGATGAAGTATTGATTTATTTAGAGCTTGTGAATCATTTAGGGGTAGTGTCGCAAATCTTTGGGTAAGAGGAGTTGTATGCTAAGAATGTGAAGTGTGAAATATAGTTAAAGGAGGTTACCTCCCTAGGTCATGTGGTGTCGGATGATGTTTGACCATAAGGGGATCTATGTGATTAGAAATTGGCCTAGACCTTTGACTCCCTTGGATATTAGGATTTTCTTGGGCTTAGCCAGTTACCACCGGAGGTTTGTGAATGGGTTCTCTTCTATTGCTTTTCCCATGACTAAGTTGACCCAAAGGAAGGATAAGTTGTCTCCACTTCTATCTTGTCCTCACCGGATACGGTGGAAGGGTTTGTTGTGTTGTTATGTCACCCGGATTGGTTTGGGTTGTATGATGATTCAAGATGTTTAGATGGTAGTCTATGCTTTTAGATAGTTTGAGATGCATGAGAAAGGTTTCCTACCTACAACTTTGAGTTGACCGCCGTGGTATTTGCTTTGAATTTGAAATCATTTGTTGTATGGGTGCATGTTTATGTGTTTACCATTAACTAGAGTCTTTAATATGCATTCACGCCAAGGATCATAGCTTGAGACAAGGAGGTGGTTAGACCTTCTTAAGGTTATGATATGAGTGTGCATCATAGCCCCGATAAGACTAATGTTTTGGAGGATGCTTTGAGTAGGGTATATATGAGTAGCCTAGCACATGTTGATGGTGGTGATGAAGAGGTATCTAGGGAGGTGCATCAGTTGGCTAGATTGGGGGTTAGGCTGGAAGAGGATGATAATGTTTGTGTTGTTGTTGTTGACGGTTCTAAATCTTCATTGGTTGATGAGGCAAGAGCAGAACAAGATCTTGATCCCTCCTTGTTAGAACTGAAGGCCGTGGTGAAATAGGGTAAGGTGGAGGTTTTCTCACAAGGGGGGATGGTGCCCATAGCTACCAAAGTAGGTTGTATGTACCCTGTGTTGATGTCTTGGTGGAAAAGATCCTTGATGAAGCCCATAATTATTCTTATTCTATTCACCCCATCTCTACCAAGTGTATAGGTATGGAGAGATTTGTATTTGTAGGGAAGCACAAAGAAGGCATTGCCAAATTTATTTCAGGCTGTCATAGTTCTCAACAAGTTAAAGCCGAGCAAAGAAGGTTGGGTGGCCTAAACTAAGACATATAGATTCCAACTTGGAAGTGGGAGGTGATTAATATTGATTTTTGTGGTCAGGTTGCCCAAGACAAGGAACAATTTTGATTACATTTGGGTTGTGGTTGATAGGATGACAAAATCGGCTCATTTTCTATCGGTTCAGACCAAATATGGGGCTGAAGAGTATTCTAGGTTGTACATTCATGACTTGGTAAGATTGCATGGGGTGGTGTATTCTAAAAATCCCTATATCTACAATTGTGGCAATAAGGACTGCCCATCATATCGGATCGTGGCGCTCAATTTACTTCCCACTTTTGGAGGTCTTTTCAAAGGGGACTTAGTACAAGAGTTAGGCTTAGTAAGACTTCCACCCTCAAATGGATGCCCAAGTTGAAGGAACTATCCAAACAATTGAGGATATGATTAGGGCTTGTATTTTTGAGTTCATGGGTAGTCGGATGATCATCTTCTATTAATGGAGTTTGCCTGTAGCCTTAGTCCACACACATATAAAAGCAGGAGTCAAGCTCAGTGTACATACTTGTCATAAGTTCATAGCTCCAACCAACTCCTTTCAGGCACATTAAGAACTCAGGTGATATAATAACTACTGCCAACACAACCCTCAATACAATAATTAACGTCATATAGAATTATATATATGCTACACACAGATCACATTTATCCATATACAGTAAAATGACACAAAAAAATGCCCAAAAATGTGCCTTGGAAGTTCCTAGAATCTTGTGTTCCATATATCTAAAAATCCATTTGTTATTTCACAAATTCAACTTCATATTCTTGTTTAAGGGGGTAAAATTGAGTGGGAAATGGGTCTAACCTAAATTTAGAGCAACCGTATTAAAATTCAAAAATAAAAAATACGCCATTTAAAAGGGTCAACTTTGAAGGGGCATATCTCTTATCACACAACGAATTGGGTGGCCCACGACCTATCAACTGAAAGCCCATTGAATTTTCTTTCTAATGGACTTTGTTTCACCTTATTCTGAATTTGGATGAAGGAATTATGGCCATTGTTATAAAAATTGTTCGTGCTGAAATTTCAGTTTGCAGTTAGTACTCTGTGTCGCCGAGTGTTATTCAGGTCCTGTTTTTGTGATTTCGATCCAAGTCTTGCAAGTATTGGGCCCAAGGGTTCCCACACTTGAAAACACATATACTTAGCCTTATTTCTCCCTCATATTATACTCAACATTCCCCAATATCCTCTGAAACAATTAGAATCATATTTCACCCTAAATTCAAGTCACAAACTCAAGACCAATCTTAAGGTTTTCTTCAAGGATCATTCAATATTCAAGCCTACATCTCCAATCTCTTTCAAGGGTTCTCCAAAGCTAAGGTATATGGTGTAGAACAATAGGGTCCTTTCACCCATGGTGCCTAAACCCTCTTTTACTTAATACTGCATGATTTAAAGTTGATTTTACCTGTAAGTCTTGTATATTGAGAAATTTACTGCACAGTGATTTATGTTCATGAATGTATGGTTGTTTTAGCATGTTTTGAGCTCTAAATCTTTGATCTAATGTTGGATTTAATGAGGGTTTTTGATGTGAATGTCTTGAGGGTGTTGCAAGGTGTTGTTTGATGGTTTAACTACAGATTTTCTTACATGTTTTCATCTCTAAATTTCATGGTCTTTTACTCCCATTACACACCCCCAAGGTACTTGATAAAATGTCCGGCTAGGGTTTCTTATGGAATTGAAGGTCCAATGTATGCCTTATGAGTTGAATGGTGTTATGATGATTATATGATGATGGAATAGTGATGGAATGAGGATGACATAATGGTATAGATATGATGTAAAATGAGGAGAGGAAGTGTAGGTATATGATGACTTTGGATGATGCTAGGGATGTCTATATGAGTTTTTTTCATGGAAAAATACCTTGGTGTTGCATAAAGATTGTTTGGTCCTTATATTTGTTGTGTTCTTGGGAAAGTGGGAAGCTCTTTCTCTATGATTTGAATGTGATGATTTGGTGAGCTAGTCCTATGATTCTATCAAAAAGGGCATGCCATAAGGTAGAGTGTTAAATGATTCCTACCGAAAAGATCATGTAGTAAGGTATGGATACCCTACCAAAAAGATCATCCCATAAGGTATAATATCTAAATACACCTATCGAAATGATTATATCATAAGGCATGGACATCCCACAGAAAAGGCCATATTATAAGGAAGAAAGACTAAAGGCTCTCAGCAAAAAGATTATATCTTAAGGTGTGGACATTCTATTGAAAAGGCCATGTCATAAGATATAATGAATCACGGTCCCTATCGAAAAGATTATATCATAAAGTAAGGGGCATCTTATACAACCTACCAAAAAGACTGTCATACGATAGGGATATTGATAACACTCTAAAAAAAGGTTATACCGTAAGGTGAGTGGGGGCCATTTGGCCCATTTCATGAAAGTTGGTACAAAGGGGTGTGCCTATATTTTTCATATTGAGTTTATATTTCTAGATAATGATTTAATAAAATGTTTTACCTTAAACATTGAGCATGTATGCCATATTGATGTCATACCTATCCTCTTGTTATGATTATGCATTTTGATTACATTACCTTTCTCTTGTTGCATTGGATCCCACATTCTTAGTATATTCAAACGTACTAACACATACTCTATGCCTACATAATATTACCATGTAGGAACCGGAGCCCCACTTGAGCATCCTCCTCCATGTGGCTAGTACGACTTCGCTCAAGCTTGTTGGTGAGTCCTCCACTTTGGGGATCTTGGTTTATGATTCTCCTATTATGTACTGAGATATTCTTTCTTATTTTCTATTTTTGCTATGAAGGTGAGCTCGATTACTTTGTCTTAACCCTCACTCTTTTCTATATGTACTAGAGGTGTTATTGGATGTATGGTATACCTATGTTATGAGCGTTGACTTTATTGACTCTTATTGTATATGATATGAAAAAGATTTCCTTAGTCCTAATTTCCCCTTAATTATGCTTATTTTTTATTGTCTTTATGATTGCTTCTGCGACCAAGGATGTGTAATGATATGCTATGAGGCTTGTTTGGTGTTCCTTCGAGTTTAGGCCCTAGGCTTGGGTTGTGACAATGATGGTATTAGAGCACTAGGTTTATAGATCCTTGAAGTCCAATACACTGTGTCGATTAGAGTCCGATTCATAGTTGTGTTGTGCACCACAACTATGTGTAGGAGGCTATGAGAGGTTTTAAGAAATGTTTTCCTTCTTCATGGTCTATGTTGTGCTTTAGAAGTGAGATAGGGCTTTCCCCTCTAACGAATGTTCTTTTCTCTTCCAGTTGATCATGCCACTTCAAAGAGGAAGGCGAAGGAAGGTAAGTGAAGGTTTTGATTTTGTTGGATCCATGTTTCATTATTTTTTTGGTTACTGGAGGACTTCTTGTGTGCCCCAGTTGTGATGTGAACCTTTGGTGTTTACCTCTTGGTTGGGTATATTGTTGCTAGAATGTTTATAGGTGTTGATCCAACTTTGTATTGCATTAGGTCTTGTCTTGTGGGTTTTTAGAGTTGCTGTGGTGGTTGTGATGTTATAATAGGGATGGAATGGTTGGTTGCATGTTGTGCCTTCATTGATGGTAGTACCCATAGAATTAGATCTCGATTCCCTAATGAACCCATCCTTGAGTGGAAGAGTCATGATGTGGTGGTCAAGTGATACGAAGCGGGGTAGCTCCATTTCATGTCTTAAGGTACAATTGATCTCTAAGGGGTTGCATTTATCATCTTGTGAGATTTGGAGGTGTTGAACCTAAGTTTTTTTGTTTATAGAATTGTTGGTGGTGGTAGATGAGGCCTTGAATGTCCCTTCTCGGTATTTTGAATTTGGGGTAGTTTCTTTTGGTTTGACTAGTACGCCAGTTATACCTACAAGTCTCATGAACAAGATCTTTAGTTCCTACTCTAATAGGCTTATGGTAGTTTTGGTGATGATAAGATGGTTCATTCCCTAATAAGGTAGTGCATATGATTCAATCAAGGGTAGTAAGGAAGGAGTTAGAAGCTAGATAGGTGAAATAGGAATTTTGGTAGTAAATGGTTTCCTTCCTAGGTCATACGGTGCAGGGTGATGGCATTATGGTTGACCCTAGTAAGACAAAGGTGATTAACTATTAGACTAGACCTTGACTCCCTTGGATGTTAGGAGCTTCTTGAGTTTAACGGGCTACTGCCAGAGATTGTGAGTATGTTATCTTCCATTGTTGTTCCTATGACCTACTTAACCCTAAGTGAGACCAATGTTATGATCGATGTTTTGAGTAGGGTAATTTGATAGGTCTGGGGGTTGCTATTTCTTGTGTTATTCCCTAATGCTAGTAGGATTCATATGTGTGGGTATCACAGATTACGTGAGTCTATTGTGGCTAGTTGGGGTCTATAGGTTGCCCCATGTTATCATTGCATGGAGTATTGTCTTATGATCTTCGTTGGACTTAGTTGAGGTGTTAGAGGTCTTGGGGTGGTTTGGCTACTTGCATATCATGTTTCAAGTGACTGTAGGACCTTTAAGGTTGTAATATGATGGTTGATCTATTTGGTCAATTACAATGGGATAGTCATTTCTCTAAGATTGATCTTCGGTTTAGGTTTGTCCCCAAGTGAGGATGACAGTAGCTGATATCCCTATTTGTTTTGTTTTGGATTAGGAGTGAGCATTATCAGTATTGATGGAGTTGTTGGTTAACTTAAGCACCGGTGGTGATTGTGAGTTTCTTGAATAGGGTCTTAAAACACTACCTTGGCATATTTGTGGTCATTTCTAGTAACGAGTTTTGATTTGTTTAGGGCTTGTGAATCAATTGGGGGTAGCGATGAAGTCTGGGAGGATGAGAGGTTGTTTGCCAGATATGATGAGGGTGCATTGTGGATAGCAAGAAGGTGGTTAGAATTCTTAAGGATTATGATATGAGTATACATTATTTTTCCTGGTAGAGCTAATGGTGTGGTTGGTGCCCTAGGTGGCCTAGCATGTGTTGATGAGAGTGGCAAAGAGAAGACTAGTGGGGTCCATTGGTTGGTTAGATTTTAAGATAGGTTGAGGGAAATTGAGAATGGTAGTATAGTTTTCTCAGTGGTTCAGAATCTTCTTTAGTTGAGGAGGTCTAGATTAGGCAAGGCCTTGATTCTGCCTTATTAGAGTTGGAGGTTTTGGGTGAGAAGATGATACAATGGAGGTTGTCTCCCAAGGGGGAGATGGTGGTTTATGGTACCAAGTGGGTAGGTGTGTTTAAGGTAGACAATTGTGTTATGGTTGTGAGTCCTTATAAGGTGAAGAGGGAAGTTGGTAAGGTTGCACAATTCTGGGGATTGCGTATTTAGAGGGGTTTGGTCAGTCCGGTTCTTCATGCTTCTATGTTGCGGGGATGTGTTGGTGACCCTAGTACTATAGAACTCTTTGAAGTTGTGGGAGAGGTGGAGGACAAGTTGGTTTAGAAGGAGATTTCGGTGGAGATGTTGGATGGATGCGTGGAGAAATTGATTGATTGATAATGATATAGTGTTCGTGAAGGACCTTTGGAAGAGTTTTCTATTTGTATGTGTTTCTCGGAGAGTCGGTGTGGAGATTGAGAAGAGATATCCATATCTCTTTCACTCTATTTAAGCTTATGATGACATGCCAAGTCCTTTCTATGATTCCAAGTCTTTCATTTCATCCCCTATATCATTCATATGTATTCATGTTTAAGTTGGCAACTTTAAGATGATTTTACACTTGTGCTAAGATTTTGGAAACGGTATTTTAAATGTAATGTTGCATTCATATTGGGGCTGATTTTTTCATGATTATTGTTGTCTTGTACGTCTCTTCTACATTCAGGGATGAATGTTCCCAAGGGGGAGATATTGAAACGACCCTAAAAAAAATCCCCGAAAACGTGGCTCAGAAGTGCTCGGAATCTTATTTTCCATATATCTAAAACTCTGTTTGTTATTTCAAAATTCGACTTCATATTCTTGTATAGGGGGTCAAATTGAGTGGGAAATGTGTCTAATCCAAATTTTAGAGCAAGCGTATCAAAATCCAAAAATTGCAAAATACACTATTTATGACGGTCACGTTTGAAGGGATATATCTCTTAGCATAGAAAGAATTGGGTGGCGCATGACCTATCAACTGAAATCTCTTTTAGTTAACTTTTCAAAGCACTTCGTTTCACCTCATTCTGTGTTCGGATGAAGGATTTATGCTCATTTTTGTAAAACTCGTTCATGCAGAAATTTCAGTTTCCAGTAAGCAATCCACGTCGCCTCCGTGATGCATACTTGTGTTATTTGGGTTTTCTTTTTGTGATTTCGATCAAACACTTATACTTCTTGGTCCTAAGGGTTTCTATAATTCAAAATACATATACTTAGACTTATTTTACCCTAATATCATACTTAACATTCCCCTATATCCTCTCAAACACTTATACTCATATTTCGCCCTAAATTAAAATCCCAAACTCAAGAATAATATTAACGATTTCTTCAATGATTTCATTCAAGCTTCAAGCCTCCATCTCCAATCTCTTTCAAAGGTTCTCCAAAGCTAAGATATGTGGTGTTGAACCATTGGGTCCTTACACCCATGGTGCCTTAACTCTCTTTTACTTAATATTGCATGATTTAAAGTTAATTTTACATATAGGTCTTGTATATTGAGAAATTTACTGCACGATGATTTATGTTCATGAAAGTATGGTTGTTTTAGCATGTTTTGATCACTGAATCTTGGATTTAATGTTGGATTTGATGTGGATTTTTGATGCTAATGTCTTGGGGGTGTTGCAAGGTGTCGATTGATGGTTTTCCTACAGATTTCCTTACATGCTTTCATCTCTAAATTGCATGATCTTTTAGCCCTATTGCACACCCCCAAGGTGTTTGATAAAATGTCCGACTAGTGTTTCTTGTGGAATTGAAGGCCCAGTGTATGTTTTATAAGTTGAATGGTGTTATGATGATTATATGATGATGGAATAGTGATGGAATGAGGATGAGATAACAATATGCATATGATGTATAATGACGAGAGGAGGTGTACGTATATGATGACTTTGGGATGATGCTATGATGTCTATATGAGTTATTTTCATGGAAAGTACCTATGGTGTTGCATATGGATTGTTGGGCCTTATATTTGTTTTGTTCTTCGGAAAGTGAGTAGCACTTTCTTGATGATTTGAATGTGATGGTTTGATGAGCTAATCCTGTGATTCTACCGAAAAGGCCATACCATAAGGTAGAGTATTTAATGAGTCCTACCGAAAAGATTATATTTTAAGGTATGGTTCCCCTACTGAAAAGGTCATACCGTAAGGTAGAATAGCTAATCGTGCCTACCTAAAAGATTATATTGTAAAGTATAGACATCCCACCAAAAAGGTCATGCCGTAAGGAAGAAAGAATAAAAGCTCCCACCGAAAAGATCATATCGTAAGGTGTGAACACGCTATTGAAAATGTCATATCGTAAGATAGAATGAATCATGGTCCCTACCCAAAAGATGATATCATAAAGAAAGGGGCGCCATATACTACCTTTCAAACAGACTATGTCGTATGGTAGGGGTATTGATAGCACTCTCTAAAAAGTTTATACCGTAAGGTGAGTGGGGGTCATTTAGCCCATTTCATGAAAGTTGATACAAAGGGGTTTGAGTATATTTTTCATATTGAGTTTATATTTCTTGATCATGATTTACTAGCATGTTTTACTTTAAGCATTGAGCATGCATGCCATATTGATGTCCTACCAATCCTCTTTTAATGATTATGCATTTTGATTACATTGTCTATCTCTTGATACATTGCATCCCACATACTTAGTACATTCAAACGTATTAACAAATACTCTATGCCTATATAATATCACTATGTAGGAACCAGAGCCCCACTTGAGCATCCTCCTCCACGTAGCTAGTACTACTTTGCTCATGCTTGTTAGTGAATCCTCCACTTTGGGGACCTTGGTCTATGATTCTCTTATTATGGATTAAGACATTCTTTCTTATTTTCTTTATTGGCTATGAAGGTGAGCCCGGTTACTTTATCTTGGCCCCGACTCTTTTCTTTATGTAGTAGAGGTGTTGTTGGACATATGGTGTATCTATGTTATGAGCCCTCACTTTACTGACTCTTGTTGTTTATGATATGAAAGAGATTTCCTCTATCTCAGTTTCCCCTTGTTTGTGCTTATCTTTTACTGTCCTTCTAATTGCTTCCGCAACCAAGAATATATAGTGATATTCTGTGAGGCTTTTTGGGGGTTACTTTGGGTTCTCTATTGGCCGGTCACGTCGAAGCCCTAGGCTTGGGTCGTGACTTACAACATATACTCCATAACTTAATCCATAAATAGTACATTCCTGCACATTCCAACTCAAATAAGCAATCATTTCAATTAAATCTAAGGTTTATAGAAAGCCTAGCCTACCTAGCATCCGATGTATCTTTCTCTGATTCAATCCAACAATCCTTTTCCATCTGTATAGCCTCCAAATGCTGCTCAGCTATCAAAACGAAAGTTTAAAGATCATTATGGCTGCTTTGGCTGTAAAATCATAAGAAACGGCTGAAATTACATCAATTAAAACTAAAATGGGGAAAATAGGGTCCCCTACTCAAAATACCAAACCAATCCCTAAATGACGAACCCCACATCAGCCCCAGTCCATAGCCAAAAATTTAGCTCAAATGGACACTAGAAGACCGAGAAAAGGTCCAAAAATGAATTTTAAAACTTTATCAGGAAAATCTTCCCTTCAAAATTTTCTTGGTCAAAATTCTGAAGAACCAAAAAAAATCAGGGAACACCTAGCATACCACAACATTCCTCTTGGAACGTAAAACAATTTAGACATAAAGTTCACTTAATTCTGATAAGAAATGACCGAGATATTGCAATATGATTATTTTCACTCATTCTTGATATTTCAACAAAGAAAAAGCAAATATTTACCTCAAAATATGTGCTAAATCCTAAATCTCACGTCTTCACGACATTCCTTCTGAAAAATTGAGTCATGTAGTATTTTAAATCTCTCAAATTGGATGAATACTAAGCTAGGAATCGCATCGCGAAGTTTGAGGAAATATAATGCACACTTACCCGGAACAACACACATATAT
>JAOTQR010077122.1:0-12435 GCA_025774065.1 Solanum ossicruentum
CTAGGATTGTAAGGAAGGGGGAATATGGGTTGGCGTGGGGGGGGGGGGGGGGGGGGGGGGGGTTTCTGTACCCATCTACCATGTTGAGGGGTATATACCTTGACCACTTTGATGGGGGTGTTATGCCCATCTACTAATTGAGGAGTAGATACCTTAATTGCCTTCCAAGGGGGTGGTAGGCCTTGGATTCCAAGTACTAATTGCTTAGTCTATGATGATGATCTCTTAGTATACATGTATTATGTTCTATATAAGCATGTTTTACTTCAAACATTGATCATGCATGTCATGTTGCTAATATACTATCTCTTGCTTATGATTATGCATTTTGATTAAGTTGCCTATCTCTTGTTGCATTGTATCCTACATACTAGTACATTCAAATATACTAATGCATACTATATGCCTACATGATGTTACATATAGGAACTGGAGCCCCTCATGACGATCCTCCTCGTGGCTAGTTGACTATTTTGAAGATAAGCTACTGGTGAGTCCTCAAGTTCGGGGACACTAGCTTTGCACTCTTACCTTTGCTTTTTCCTTATGTTGCACTTTGACAATAAAAGGGTGAGACCAGAAAGTGTCTTGGCCCCCGCCCAATCTATGCTAGAGGTGTTGTTAGACAAGTTATGTAATTATGCTTAAGCTTGACTCTTTAGATGATCCATACTATTAAAGATTTCCCTTAGTCCCTCTATCCTTAATTATATTCTCTTATTGTTGTTTAATTGCTTCCACGACTAAGGATGTGTAAATGATATGCTAAGGGGCTTGTTTGGGGTCCCCTTTGGGTTCCCATTCACCCTGTCACGTCAAGGCCCTAGGCTTGGGTCATGACAATAAACATGTCAGGAGCAGCTTTGTACCTGTGGAATTGGTCAGTACTAACAGACCTTTGGAACTGGTTCACATGGATCTTTGTGGTCCTATGGGAGTCCTAAGCAGAGGTGGGAAAAGGTATGTCTTTGTACATGTCGATGATTTCTTAAGCTTCACATGGACCTTCTTTCTAAAATCTATGTATAAAATATTTGATGTGTTTGTTGTATATGCTAAAATGGTCCAAAAGAATTTAAATTTTCATCTGATAAGCTTGAGAATAGACCATGGTACAAAATTTAAGAACTCTAAGTTCCTTGCATTCTGTGCTGAAAATTGGGTGACTCACAACTTCTTAGCCCCTAGAACTCCCCAGAAAAATGGGATTGTGGAAAGAAATAATAGGACTCTGGAAGATATGTCTACAACTATGCTGATAGCCAGCGATGTTCCACAGAGCTTCTGGACTAAGGTAGCGAACATCGCATGCTATCTCATCAACAGATACATAATTAGACCCATCTTGAACAAAACTCTCTATGAGTTACTTAAAGGAAGAAAACCAAACCTAGCCTATCTTCGTTCATTTGGATATGTATGCAATGTACACAACAATAGAAAGGATGCTCTAGGAAAGTTTGATGCCAAAAGTGATGAGGGAGTTTTCATTGGGTACTCCATTCACAACAAGGCCTACAAAGTGTACATTAAAGAACAAGATGTGTAGAAGAAAGTACACATGTTATATTTGATGAGGCTAGTCCAGGGTAGGAGAAAGTTTTATAGGAACAGGTACAAAGGCCAGAAGTAACTGACAGTAGGAAAGAGTTAGATGATGAGAATGACAGGGAGCAGGCCGATGGATCAGATCCACTGATTCAAGGTAATAGGAGGAGACAGGCACCTTCTGTGGCTGACCCTCAAAATAAAGATGGCATATCTGGAACATTTCACCCAGCTGAAGCTGGTCCCTCAGACTCCACAAGCAATAATCCTACACCTGAGGACTTTAGACATAACTGGAAGCACAAAAGCTCTCATCCTCTTGAAAACTTGTTGTCTCCTCTGGACTCGGGGATATCTACCAGATCGAAGCTTAGGAACATGTGTGCCTTCTCTGCATATGTGTCCTTGGTTGAATTGAAAAATGTTAAAGAAACATTATTGGATGAAGAATGGATATCAACTATGCAGGAAGAAATCCTATAGTTTGAGCGCAGCAAGGTGTGGCACCTGGTTCCTCATCCTGAACATTGAACCATCGTCAAAACAAAATGGGTGTTTTGGAATAAGCTAGGTGAACAAGGGATGGTCACAAGAAATAAGGCTAGATTAGTGGTGCAAGGTACAATCAAGAGGAAGGAATTGACTAAGATGAGACTTTTGCCCCCATTGCCCGCCCATATTGAGGCCATTTGAATGCTTATAGAGTTTGTTGCTCACATGAAGTTTAAGTTGTATCAAATAGACATTAAAAGTGCATTCCTCAATGGTATCTACAGGAGGAAATCTAGACAACCACTTGGCTTCGAAGACCATGAACATCCAGACTATGTGTACAAGCTAGTCAAAGCTTTATGTGGACTAAAATAGGCACCTAGAGCCTGGTTTGATCGACTTTCCAGCTTCCTATGAAGTCATGGTTACTTGAGAGGAAAGATTGAGAATACACTATTCCTGAGGAAAAAGGGTGCCCATGTGCTCATTGTTCAGGTCTATGTCGATGACATCATATTTGGTAGAACGGAAGCAGCTCTAGGGGTAGAATTTGCAAAACTCATGGGAAGCGAGTTTGAGATGAGTATGACAGGGGAACCGAATTTCTTCTTAGGACTTCAAATAAATTAAGGACAGATTGGTAAATCTATTCATCAGCAAAAGTACATTAAGGAGCTAATCACTAAGTTAGGGATGCTGGATGCCAAACTCAGCGACACTCCCATGGCAACCACTGCAAGACTTGACAGAGATGAAGCAGGGGTTGAAATTGATGAAACCAAGTATAGAGGAATGATTGGGTGACTCTAGTACCTGATAGCTAGTAGACTTGATATTGTGTTCAGCATGGGGATGTGTGCAAGGTTTCGATCAAAACCTAGGGAATCACATCTCAAAGTTGTCAAACGAATTCAACACTACCTAAAAAGATCCATGGACCTGGTTCTCGAGTACCCTGCTGGCTTTTCATTCAATATAGTGGGCTTTGCTGGTGCTGGTTATGCCGGATACTCAATAGATAGGAAGATTACTTCAGGAATGCGGTACTTCTTGGGACCCATTCTGGTCTCCTAGGCCACCAAGAAATAGAATTTTATTGCTCTATCGACTGCTGAAGCTGAGTATGTTGTGCTCAGCTTTTATGGATTAAACAATAGCTCATTGATTTTAAGATCCAAGTTTCCAGCATCCCCATCATGTGTGACAACACAAGTGCAGGGAGAATTTTGAGCAAAATCGTCTTCATCTAGGGCTAATCATGGATTCTTGACTTTCCCTTTTTATGTCTTAATTTGTACTATAAGCACTGTACAAAGCTACTCACTCGAACAAATTTGCAGGTATCCCTCTCTGAGATATGTACCTGGACACCTACAGTGGGAACTGCTGATATTACCGTTAGTGTCCAATGCTGGAGTAAGTTATCGAGTCAGGGGGAACTGGTTCTCACATGCTAACCTATCAAGTACGCCCTTGCCCCATAACTTCCATTGTCTTAATAATACATGCCTTGTGAAATGTTGTCTGTAGTTTATCACCATACCCGGTTCTCCTTATCTGTTCCTTAATTTGGTGGGAAGGATTATTACTTCAAAAATGCAATGATCACCATTTCTTGGGATATCAAGAGTCGCACCGGTTACAGTTGTCATAACACATCTTTTCAATCATATCCTGATGCCTTCTCCAACTTCTTATAAACCATTTTATATTCCCACCCATATGCCCAAAACTACTAACCTACTGTCCTTGTTTTCAAATAAGAAAAAGCAAAACCCTTCTCTAAGAAAACAACAATCCAACAATGGCATCTCTTGTTGCTTACTCTGACACCGGCTCGAACGCCACTACCTTCTCTCCACTACATGATCTTTTTCGAGAGGAACTCTATTCATCCCCCTCCATCCACAATCAGTCACCGCAACCGGCTACCACAACTAAACCCCCTCACTTTTCTCCCTCACCTTCCCCATACATGCCCTACTATTAACTACGCCCTTCTCTGTCCAAACCCTGCTAGACGAATGTCAATATTCCTATTTCTTACCCTAATCCATCTAGTCAGCACCTTATTGACGAACCTTTGTCCTCTTATACTAACACACCCCCAATTAGGGTAGTGTACTCCCGACGCCCCTCAGTCTACAATCGCTCCTATACCTATAGTGCCTCCCTCTTACCAAAGCATTTAGACTCACAAGATGACATTCTCTTAAACTAGGTCTACCGCGGTCTCCTTCGCCATCCGACCTCCTCACCTTCTTCTCCATGGACCACCGCTCCTTACACTCGTAGTCGCATCACTAGGAGAAAAAGGCGCGTGTTTGACTCAACTGGTCCTTCTTCCAATCGCAAGAAGGCTCACTTCGGTAAGTGCTCTATCTCTCTGTATTCCCTTGTCTAGGTCTCCTTCTCTCCTGACAGGACCCCTACACCTGGTTCTTCCTCTGTTCCCCCTGCTCCACCCAAGGTGGAGAAACATGTGGAAAATTTTAATAAAGTAGGAAAGGAATTTTTTGTCAGTTCTAAATCTTTGCTGAGGGGCAGGTTTATCTACCCTGAGATCTGTACTTATCCAGTTGTCGTATAACTGTGTGACAAATTGCCTTCCCAAGGGTGGATAAATCTTTTCTTCGATACTGAAACCCCTATCTTTGATCTAAGATGGTGGAGTTTTATGTTAATTTGGCTATTGTTGAGGGAGATGTAGCTACCTCGAGGGTGCATGGGGTAGATATTGTGTTTGATAAGGAGAAACTAGGGAAGATCCTATAAATTTTATCGGTAGGGCTGGCTGAGTATGTGTGGTTGGAGGATGTTGGTTTTCTTTTAACCTCTAAGGTTACTAATGGGCGGGTTACTAATGTGCCCAGGAAGTTGTTTAAGGCTAAGATACCGCCATAGTTGAAACTTTTATTAGAGGTGGTACATAAGGAGGTGTTGCCCAGGGTGAGCATAGGCATGAAGCAATGTTTCGAGATATAGGGATCACGAAAGCCATCGACCTGCAGGAACCTATGGACTGGCCTACTCTGATTCTACGACATATGGCATGCATTGTTGATCCTGCGGAGGTTCCCCATCAACTTGCCGATGGTAATTTGCTAACCCATGCCTTCCGGGCATTTCAGGTGCCGCTTAGGCAAGGAAAGGCCTTGACCAAGAAGAACATGATTGATCACCACATTACCCTTGAATGTAAGTGTGCTCCTCCTGCTATCACTGCTGCAACACCTGCTCCTCCGAAGTCTACTAACACTATCACTCAGATCATGAGGGAAATTCAAGAGGCTCAAGTTGAGTGGGCTCGTCTTCAGGCCCAAGTTGGTTATCTTCAAAATCAGCTTGGAGACTCTCAGGCGGAAGTGGCTCATCTCAAGTACTGGCTCCTTCAATAGCAGGTGGATCACAATCAGTGAGTGGACTCCCTCCTTGGGTTATTAGGTGATGATGTTCATGCTCTAACAATAAAGCAGTCGCAGTCAAGTATAAGTCTAACTAGAGGTTGGGGTCAAATTCACAGGGAATACGGGGCTCGACTAAGTTGATCCACTAACAATCATTTTAAGGAATGATCAGTATATTCTCTAAAATTGGGGGTGGGGTGGGGGGTTGTGATTCAAAATGAAGAACAAAAATAAAAACTACACTATTTATGCAAGAAGACAATCAAATTGAGGGACAACTTGGGAATTGTGTTCCCCATGATTCATTGATTCAATTAATCTAGACAATATAGCTCTAATTAGGAATTCGTATGCAGGACAGTAACTTAGGTTCTTCTAGCCCTCTTGTGAAGGGAAAGGTCAAATTTCACCATGTGCGCTTGGTCGGCAACCAAGGTGTGTCGACTATCATTAACCATTGTCTCAATCAACCTCCCCTTGGTCAGGTTTGGTTGATTAGATGAGAACATATCAATCGAATCCTGTCATATACTTCCCTTTTCCTATTCGTCACTACCTTGGTCAGGATCGTGATAGTAGGTGGCGTTTGGTGTTGGCCACTATCAAATAACAATCAAAGCGAAGGGAAATAAATAATACATGCAAAAACCCCATCAAAGAAATGCACACAGTATAGGTTATTTCAAGTCAACTACTCATGGTTCCCAAAACCCCAAGTTGTGGGTGCTTAGCTACTCATGGCTAAGGCAAAATTAAGAACAATGAATGTGAAATACATAGTTGAGAGATTACCTAAAACAATGAAGAACAAAAACACCTTTGAGTTGAAAACCACAAGCATGGATTAATGGAAGATGAGTACAATATGATTTTTCAATCCCCCAAAATAGGTCTTCAAATTAAAAAATGCACTCTACATTAAACCCTAGAAATATTCAAGAGAGAATATTTAAAGTGATGGAATCTGAAAAATATTCAAAGTCTCAATCTAAAACGCTAACATTTACTATTTATACTATTTACAAAAACATCCTACAAATTTAAATAAAAAATATATCTGGCAGCAATTATGCTTCGTAGATGCGACTCATAGGGTGACCCACATGTCGTAATCGGGGTTTCGTAGTCAGCACTTGGCATTTAGGAATTGGCTACTATGATCCACTATAATGAGTCGTTGCTTGGGCTATGACTCGTATGCTCTTCTCGTATTCTAGGCCTACATTTTTTGGTTTAAACTTTTGGCTCACTGTTCTTTGCTATGATCCCCACTTATATGAGTCATAATGAGACCTAAGACTTGTAGGGTGGCCTCGCATCGCTGACCTTCACTTTGTAGATTCTTAATTTTGCTCACTGTTTCTTGTTACGATGGCACCTTACGACTCATAGCTTGGGCTACGACTTATAGGATGGATCGTATGTCCAGTACTTCAGTAAAATCTGAAATATTTTTCCAAAATCATGCCAACTTATATTTTCTGCAAGAACTACACAAAAACATATAAAAATCATAAAAATTGCATTAAACACTTCAAAAATCCCTTATTTTAGGCATCAAATGTATTGTATTTATATAGCACATCAGGTGCAGGTTCCTCATCTCCTCACCCTTAGTTTCCTAGTCCTTTGCTATCCCTTCTTTTGATTTGCACAACAAACACTTCTTTTGGATTTTTATAATATTTTCTTATGGATTCTTATGCAGGCACTGGTGCTTGCCTATTATTTTTTGTTGTGGATATCATATTCCCCCTTATCTTGTTGCTTTACTCTGTGCTATGCAGATGGATAATATCCTCAGTTCTAATGTGTTATGCCTACTGTTGTTTCTGGTTTTGATATTTGTGCTTATGCTTTTGTTGCTTGGCTTGGGCTAATGCTTGTTGTCTTTTGAGATATCAAAAGGGGGAAGTTGTTTTGTATGGAATTATATATGCACATAGGTTTTCCATCATCAAAAAGGGGGAATTTGTTAGGATCCTTGCGGGTATGAATATGTTATTTTGATTATGACAAAGGAAACCAGCAACAGCATGATGAGGAACCAGGTCCTATATATCTGCACCAGTGGAGTCACGCACCGAGTCAGAGTCAAAGTACTATTTATGGAAACAAAATCAGGATGGGATTTGGTGAAGGTAGCAACTTAGGAAAAGGGCTCCTTTATGGAAAAGAATTGTGTGCCCTTCTAAAGAAAGGAGTCCTACATGGAATGTCTCTAAGGTTCAATATAATACAATCATCAACCCTAGAAGACACAGCTTTTGCAATCTGAAATCGATGAGAGCATTCAACCAAGAACACTAGCACTTTGCGAGAGCACTCAAGCAAGATGTGTAGTTTGGTTTTCTTGATTATTCAAGTCTATTGACAATCTTCTTAGAATCTTTGCTTAGAGAAAAATATTGTAAGAAGTTGTTTTTCTTTGAGTGAGTTGTAATTGAGAGTGGGTTTGACTCTCAAGAGTTGAGTTTACTAAGTGAGTTGTAGGTTGACTTTACTCATTTTGAAGTTAGTTAAGTTGTTGAAATCCTACTACTGTAGGTAGTGATCGTTTCTCCCTTGGCAAGGAGTTTTTCCACTATAAGTTACCTGTTAATGTTACTGCTTTCTGTGTGCATATTGGAATGACTTGTTGAACCTGGTTCACTAGCAGTTTAGGGGTACTAATCCTTTCAATTACCTTATAAGTTATAGTCTATAGTAGTAATCATGAATAATTCTTGATCCAAAGATGAATGCTTAAGGTCAGTGGTTATATTCCTATCCCACAAGTTAATCACCATCTTTTACGGGGGGGGGGGGGGGGGATCATTGTCAGGATGGATCAACCAAACTATCTGTCACGACCTAAGCCTATGGCCTAGACGTGACCGGTGAATGGGAAACCCGAAGAAACCCTAAAAAAGCCTCATAGCATATCATCACACATCCTTGGCCACGGAAGCAAGATAAATCAACATAAGAGACATAAATAAGGGAAATTAGGACTAAGGGAGAGAGACTTATATTTACATAGCTTGAATATCATAAGTGAGTCAAAGCTCAAGCATAATATATATCTTGTCCAACAACACCTCTAACATAGAACTTAGCAGGGACCAAGACAAGCAATCGGGCTTACCTTCATAGTCAAAGCATAACAAAAGGAAAGATAGTCTTTAATACATAGCATAGGAAAAAAAACCAATGTCCATGGAATGGAGGACTCACCAACTAGCTTGAATGGATATCACCAGCCACGTGGAGGAGGAGGATGACCAAATAGAGCTCCGGTTCCTACATGGTAACATCATGTAGGCATAGAGTATGCGTTAGTACGTTTGAATGTACCAAGTATGTAGGATGCAATGCAACGGGAGATAAACAACGTAATCGAAATGCATAAACATAGGCAATGGATAGCATAATAATAATATGACATTTATAAATGGTGCTTAAAGTAAAATCATGCTTATATAGAACATAGTATGTAAGTATAAAGAGACCATCCTTTGGTTAGTGGGCTTACCACCTCCCATCCGAGGTGATTGAGGTATCAACCCCTCAATTTGGTTATTAACATACACCACCCACCTCTAAGGCGATTGAGGTATCGACCCAACAAATTGGTTAATGAGATATCAACCCCTCGATTAGGTTAATGAGTTATCAACCCCTCAATTTGGTTAATGAGGTATCAATCATTCAATTTGGTTAATGAACATCATCCCTTTTATTTTAGTGGTCAAGGCGCGGTACCCCCTCATCAAGGCATGGTCATCTTAAAATAATATAGATAATGCTCATAAATATAGCTCTTATAAACATTCATTTTATCTTCATAAAGTCATTCAACTCATAAGACATGCATTGGACATTCAATTCCTCAAAAGACCACATCCGGACATTTTATCAAATACTTGGCGGGTTTATATTGGGGGTACAAGACCATGCAATTTATAGATAAAATCATGCAAGAAAATCCATTGTAAAACCATCAATCAATACCTTGCAACATCCTCAAGCAATATACATCAGAACCTCTCATCAAATCTTGCAATAGATCCAAGATTTATAGATCATAACATAGCAAAACAGTCACAATTTTACATAGCTTTAACATAGTTTATAGACATATTCATATAGTAAACCCATATGTAAAATCAACTTTAAATAATGCAAATTGAGTAAAAAGGAAGATTAGGGCACCATGGGTGGAAGGACCCAATGATTGAAAGTAACATACCTTAGCTTTGAAGATGAGTTTGGTGAAAATTGGAGATGGAAACTTGAAGCTTGAAGGAGAACCTTGAAATCCGGATGAGGGTTTGAGACTTGAATCTTGGGAGAAATAAAAGACTAAGGGTTTGAGTGGGTATTGGGAAATGTCTTCGGTGATTTGAGAGTGAAATAATGCTAAGGATAGGTGTTTTCTCGTGTGGGAGGGTCTAAACCTAAGTCTTGGACTGAAAAGTAAAACTGGACCATTTTTAATACTAGTGCGCGTCGCGCTGATGACGCGAATTAGCTTCTGGAAATCACTTTTTGTGATTTCTAGATTTTCATACGATTGATCTACAATCTGATCCCCTAAACAAGAATTTTAACTCGGATTTTTGAAATAGCGCACAGATTTTGAGATATATGGAAATTAAGATTCTGGGCACTTCCGAGGCACATTTTTGGGCACTTTTTGGGTCGTTTCAATATCTCCCCCTTGGGAACATTTGTCCCTGAATGTCAAAGTACATACAAAGGAAATGTAACCAAGAGGGTTTCAGCCCACATGAGCATGCAACAATGCACTTAAACATCATTTCAAAAATCTCAACTTAAGTGTTAAAATTATCATAAATTTGCCAACTTAAACATGAATGCATATGAATAACATGGGGACTGAAACATAAGATTTGGAATCATAGAAAGGACTTGACATATCATCATAAGCTTGAATAGAATGAAAGGAATACGAATATTGCTTCTCCCTGCCCGCTCCGGCTCCCCGAGAAAGACATACGAATAGACGACTTTTTCAAAGGGCCTTGACGAACACTACATCCTCATCAATCAACTTCAAGGAATTCTATAGCACTAGAGTCACCAACACATCCCCTCAACGTAGAAGCATGACAACCTGGATAAACCAAACCCCTACCATAGGCAATTCCCAAACTTAGGCAACCTTACCGACCTCCCTCTACACTCTATAAGGACTCACAATCCTTAACTCAATTGTCAACCTTAAATACACCTAACCCACTTGGTACCATAAACCACCATCTCCCCCTTGGGAGACAACCTCCATTCTATCATCCTTTCACCCAAATCTTTCAACTCTAATAAGGAGGAATCAAGGACTTGCCTAATCTAGATCTCTTAGCCCAAGAAGATTTGGAATCACCAAGAACACGATACTACCATTCTCAACTTTCTTCAACCTAACTTCCAATCTAATCAATCGATGGACCAAACTAGTCTCCTCTTTGCCACCATTACGCACATATGCTAGGCTACCCATAGGTACCCTACTTAGAGCACCAACCACAACATTAGCCTTATTGGGGGAAAATAATGCAGACTCATTCATAATCCTTAAAGAACTCTAACCATCTTCTTGTTACCCACAATTCACACTTATCATATTTAGCAAACAACCTCTCATCCTCCAAGACTTGATACACCACCCCAAATAATTCACAAGATCTAAATAAATCAATACTTCATTATTAAGGATCGCCGCAAACATACCAAGGTAGGGTTTTAAGACCCTATTCTAGAGACCCATAAACATAGCCAATGCATAAATCCACAAAACAACTCCACCAGTACTAATAATACTCACTCGGGGACAAAGCTCAAACCAAAGATCAATCTTAGAGAAATGACTATCCCATTGTAGTTGACCAAATAGATCGACCATCCTCAACCATCATATAACAACCTTACGGGTTCTACACTTACTTGGAACATGCTACACAAGTAGCCCAAACTACCCCAAGACCTCCAACACATTAAGCTAAGTTCAACCAAGATCAGAAGACAAGAATTCTATGCAATAAGAATATGGGGAAACCCATAGTGATCAATTGAACCTTAAGACAAGAATAGTCCTACCTCTTTTTCTACTACTTGGCAACCTCCCACTCAAAAACGGTTTTATTAAGGAATTGAAATCTAACCCTACGGGCCCTACAAATAATGAAGATATACCATACATACCACTAATCCACCTCAAGTATGACATAAAAAACCACCACACCTAATTCAACCAAAGCACAAGACAAGACCTAAAGCAATAAGATCATGAAACAAGCCCCAAAAGCCTTACCCATTTATAATAGAACCACCAACAATATAACCACCAATAATTCCACCAACTCCTCAAGACACACAAGGAACGCACTAGCAACCATAAGAGTAATGGAAGAAATAGTGACACATCGGACCCATCAATGCATACACATCCAAGTCAAAGGAAACTTCAACTTACTAGTGGCAACATTGGGTGCCTCATTTTCCATTCGCCTTCCTTGCAGAGCATAGAACTGATTGTGCCTTGGAGCACCACCTTGAGGACGAAAATCTTCACCCTTACCTTGATTATGAGGACAATCCTTCCTCTTATGCCCCTCCTCACCACAATGGAAACACAAGTATTGGTGCCTTTCAAGCATGGGCCTCTATGAGCCTTGCCACATGTTGGACACATAACATCATCAATATCCTTTGGATTTTGGAACTTCCCTTCAAAACAGGCTCTTTTGGCCTCTTTACCCCTCTTATTCCTCATTTTTTCTTCCTCTGATTGCTCGACATAAGTCATCAACCGAGACAAGTCCACGTCACTAATTAGAAAGGAAGACCAACATTCTTCACTCACCAAGTCGGAGACCCCCATAACAAACTCATTCATCCTAGATCTAGGATCGGCCACCAAGTGAGGAGCATACTTTGAAAGTTGATTGAACTTGAGGGCATACTCCCTCACACTCATAGCACCTTG
>JAOTQR010077123.1:0-12435 GCA_025774065.1 Solanum ossicruentum
GTCAGAAGAGCAAGCCGCAGATATCTTCACCAAACCACTGAAGGCTAAAGACTTCATCAAGATGAGAAGAATGCTTGAGGTTGCAAAATCAAGTTTAAGGGAGGGTGTTGGATATTAAACTTGATTTGGCCTAATTGTTTGGGAGTTAATTAACATGCCCAAAATTTAATTAGTTAACCCAAATATATTATTAGCCCAATTTCTAGAAGAAGTAAAAATATCTACTAAGTAGTAAAAATCTAGAGAATTCTATATTTCTCTAGCAATGCTTAGGTTAGAAGATTTTTGTGGAGTTTTCTAGAAAATCATTATTAATCATTAGATTAAATAAATCCTAGCCATTAAATGTGTAGTGACACTACTATAAATAGTGGTGTGATTCTCTCATTTTGTTTCAATCAAAAAAACAAAATAACCCTTTGAGTAATAAAAATCCTCTTCTCCTCCAAAATCTCTTTAGTTTTCTCCTCCTCTCAAATATCCTCCTCTCAACAGGAATTTGGTATTAAAAAATCCAACAATTTATATTTGTTCATTAACTAAACTATTCACCAACTTATTAATTACTTCTATTTCGCTGCAAGACATCCTTGCCGTTGTTGTTAACGTCGGCTTACCAACATATGCTGAAAATGGAGCTAGAATTGAAGAATTGATTGGCATGGACGATCAGTAAGTGCAAACTTTTTCTAATCTTTTAATTGATTGATGAATTTTAATTATACTTGTACTAAAAACATATTACTGAGTTGAATGGATGTCGTTTCTACATAATTTCACATTCAAAATAGCAAATGACAAATGATTTGAACTTAAGAAACACCTATGAAAAAATCATCTGCCAAATGCAAAGATATGCCTAATGTAATGTTGAGATTCAAATATTTTGCTGGTAATTATTATAATCACTCTCGAAACAATTTTCATCTGTACTCTTTTTTTACCTTCCTCCCCCACTTGAGATAATTGTTTAACTTTTATAATTTTTCAATATCATTCACATCAATATAATGTGACAATATTTTATTCTCTCTTTCTGCAGGAAAAACCAGCAAAGTTTACACTTCGGGAAAATTTTATCGATCATGATGGGGTCAGTATTATGGAACAACTTGATCAATATCCAATCATTTTGGCCAGAAGAGTTGGAAAATAAAAATTGTTTGCAGGTAAACGCATACACATAAATGTTACATTCTTGCAAACATCAAAATTCTGAAATTGAAATCAGCTGCTTCAATACATGTAGGATTAACAATCAGATTTGGCACACCAATTCAAATTAATCCTCCATATCCACAGGTCGATGCACTGAGAATATGATTTTTTTCTTCGAAAATCATTGCTTGCAAAAAATGCACAATATATATACAAAAGGAATTTTTATTGTTTAAATTTATATTCATAGGGCCAAATCAAATGAGGAGTTGTTGATTGTATACACCAAAAAACTGTAGCTTCAAAAGGTTTTCTACAATTTGCTCCGTCTGAAGATCACGTCATATCAATCACTGATGCACAGCAATATCCATCGGTAACAACACCAACAAATTTTACTCACTATTTTTTATATCTTTATTTACATTTTATCACATTTTTGTAGGGCCAAATATTCTGCATACAAGCTGAATTTTCGTTGTTGAACGAAGATCAATATTTCTATAGTTTGATCTGCTCAACTTGCAAACAAGCCTTCACTAGGCTTCTTTCATGCCCCGGAGGGGATTCAAAACGTGACCCACACTCAGAGACTATTGCTAGTCCTCAAGTGAATCACTTGACCTCATCACATTCATCCAATCATACATTTTACTAATCAACGGAAGACATATGGAAGTAAACGGGTACATTTCATCATCTAATCTCAAATAAATATATAATGAAAGGCTAGCAGAAAGAAACTAGCTCAAAAGTTTCAATATCAATATCTGACTCTAGTCTACGAAGCCCCTATCACTATTAAGTGGTACCAATGACAGACCCATGGCTACCTCAATAAAAATAAAGTCTAAGCAAAAGCTACTCTAAGCGCAAGATGAAAATGGGTGATGAATCCTTCGAAGTAGGGGAGGCTCACGAAGCTGCTAAATGTCTCAAGATCCTCAACGGTGTGTCAACTGATGACCTTTATCTTGCGTATCTACATCATAAAACAATGTAGTCCAAAAGGGGACGTTAGTAAGTGGAATGTACTGGTGTGTAAAATAGCTGAGTGAAACCGAAACAGGTAGAAAATGTAGCAACAATAATCAACATCAAAGACAGTAAAAATCAACATGTCAAATGTTTATCTAAAGTATGAATAAAGAGTAGACAAGTGACCTCTCAACCAATCAATTCATCCATCAAATCAGACTCATCTCAACTCCTCACATCTCATCTCAGACTTTCTCAATTTGGGGACTTTCTGGGAGTTTCTCTTACCTGACAACAATCACTTATGAGCCAGTGATTGTACAACAATCACACTGATTGCCACAACCATTCTATACTTGCCAGGTAAAGAACGAATCAAAACCACATGGACAAGTCCAAATGGAGACAACAAATAAGTGCTCTACTGATTTTAGGGACTTCTAATCAGACGGGACCTTATCATAAGGTGATGTGGTGATTCTAATCCTCACCTATGCTCGGCTACATAGTTTGATGAGTGCGAGTTGGACTAGCTCTTACTCTTTCGATGCTCGATACTCCTCTCATGACTCAATGCTCATAAAACAATCCCTCCTATCAAACTGTCTCAATCAGCCTCATGGAGGAATAATATCTCAATCAATCTCGTAGAGACTCTACTTATCTTACAAATCAACATTCAACCCGTAGCTCAAGGATTAGAACAATCATTAGGGAACAGTCGAATAGACAAATCTTTAGAGCTCGTTTATGGAGACTCGAGAGGCTATCAAGTTCTACCAACTCATCATTATTCTCACCTTATAATCACAATCCCAACCAAATATTCTCACTCACGGCCCTAGACTCAATCCCTATTTTCTTTCATGCAATCTTTAAGAAAATAATAAATAGGGTTTATACAATAATTCATGCAAAACATTTAGTTCAAGAAAAGGTTTTATGATGATCATCAATATATGAAAGTACACATAAAAATTATAACTTCTCAAGAAAATAATCAAGACATCATATATGTAGACTCAAGAACCTTCAACTCCCATCTTAGGACTATCTATGGGACACATGGTAAAACAATCCCATGATTTTAGTTTAGCCTTACATACCTGGATGAAGATTATAATAATCTTCTTCAAGAATTGTACTAGAATTTCAATTCTCAAGCTTGCTTGTCTCTTCTCTCAAGCTTTTCTTGCATAAGAACTTAAGGAAAATGGATTTTAGAAACCCTTAACCGATATAAAATGACTTTAAAAACATGTTTTAAAACTTAGGATAGAGTGAGGTATGACTAAAAGGCCCTTCCCGAAGTAAAAGAAAAATTTTAAAAATTTGTACACTGTTCCGCGACAGGGGTACGGATCGATATACTTCGTGATTTTTTTTGAAATTTCAATTCCCGTCAAAAATTTTTAAAAAGTAATAAGTGTGTCTTCGCTCCCCCTCTGCGTTGCTCCAGGGGCGTGGATCAATAATATTTTGAAATTAATTACCGAAAATTATTTTTCGCTCCGGTTGCTCTTAAATCGGGTCAAAACCATTTTTCCACTCTATTTTTCGCACTAATCACAAATTCAGTCTCAAATTTTCTCATATGAGTTTTGGAAGACGCATTGCGTGTATGATTACATTCTAGGGGGTTTTTCGATAATTTTACAGGGTGTTACATCATTTCCTCATTGAGATCATTCGTCCTCAACTGCTGGGTAAAGGTGGACATCAAGGCATGAAAGGAAACCTATCTCAACATTCACATCTATCAATCGGTCTTTCGATTCCTCATTTCTATACAATCTCTCTTTAGACTCAAGAATAGACAATCATCAAGAAAGGACAATCAACTTAGCTAAGGGCAAGAAAATTTACCTTCAACATTCTCATTATTTAGCACGATATATTTCGCTTACATCTCTTCCTCGGATTCCTATGTGGTCTCCTGAACGAATTGATTCCTCCACAGGACTTTGACTGAGGCTATCTCTTTGGTTCTCAATCTGTGAATCTGACGATCAAGGATTTAAACAGAAATTTCTTCGAAGGTCAAACTATCCTTCACTCCAGTGCTCTCCACAGGTATTACCAAGTTAGGATCTCCCAAACACTTTTTCAATATCAACACGTGAAACATCGGATGGACACCATCTAACTCGGAAGGTAAGTTCTAATTCGTAGGCGACCTTCCTAATCCTCTTCATAATTTGATAAGGTCCAATGTAATGTGGACTCAGTTTCCCCTTCTTACCAAATCTCATGACACCCTTCATAGGTGACACTTTCAAATACATCCAGTCATTCACTTTGAACTCCAAATCTTTCCTCCTTATATAGATGGAAGATTTCTAGCGACTTGGCGCAGTCTTCAATCTCTCTCTAATGATCTTAACCTTTTCCATTACTTGATGGACAAGGTCAGACCCAATCAACTTCGCTTCTCCAACCTCAAACCACCTAATTGGTGATCAACATCTTCTCCCATATAAAGCTTCATAGGGAGTTATCTGAATGCTTACATAATAACTATTGTTAAATGCAAATTCAATCAACGGTAGGTGCTCATCCCAATTTCTCTTGAAATCAAGGATGCAGGATCTCAACATGTCCTCTAACGTCTGAATTATATGATTTGCCTGGCTGTCTGTCTGTGGATGGAAGGTTGTGCTCAAATTCACTTTCGTACCCAATCCTTTCTGAAATGATCTCCAAAATTGGGAGGTGAATTGAGTTCCTCTGTCCGAGATGATAGACAAGGGAACCCTATGCAACTTCATAATCTCTTGAATGTACATCTTGGTGTACTCCTCTTCAGTGTTAGTTGTCTTAACTGCAAAGAAATGGGCCAACTTAGTCATCCTATCCATAACCACACATATCGAGTAATATTGCCTTCGAGACTTCGATAGACCAGTAATGAAGTCTATGTTGATCATCTCCTACTTCCATTTTGGAATCTTAAAGTTTTGGACTAATCCATATAGCCTTTGATGCTCAACTTTCACTTGTTGACAGCTTGGGCACTTAGAAAAAGATTCAGCAATATTTGGCTTCATTCCACTCCACCAAGAGATTTCTCTCAAGTCGTGGTACATATTAGCAGAGCCAGGATGAATGGAGTATCTAGTGTTATGGGCTTCAATCATGATTCTATCTTGTACACCATCAACATCTGGGATGCACAATCTACTCTGGTAGCTTAACACCTCATATCCCCTTTTGGAGAAGACCATCACCTTCTGTTTGTGGACAGCCTCCTTCAATTGGAATAGGACAGGATCTTGGTCTTTCTTTTCTTTCACCTTTTCCACCAAAGATGAAGCAGACCCATTTTGGACATTAACTCCTTTCTCATCATTCCCTTCAAGTTGGACTCCTAATCGGGCTAGTCGATGCACTTCCTTAGCTAACTTCTTCCTTCCTTCCTCCACATGAGTTGTGCTACCCATTGACAACCTGCTAAGAGCATCAGCAATGATGTTAGCTTTACCTGGATGATAGAAAATGCTCATGTCATAATCTTTGAGAAACTCCAACCATCTTCTCTATTGCAGGTTGAGCACTTTCTGACTGAAGAAATACTGCAAGCTCTTGTGGTCAGTGAACACATCTACATGCACTCCATACAAGTAGTGGCGCCAAATTTTGAGTGCAAACACCACTGCTACCAACTCAAAATCATGGGCGAGATAGCTCCTCTCGTGGATCTTAAGTTGTCTGGAAGCATAGGTTATCATTCCTTCTCTGCATCACCACACACTCCAATCCAACTCCTGAAGCATCACAATAGATCATAAAATCTTTCGTCCCCTCGGGCAAGGTTAGAACCAGTATAGTAGTCAGTCTAATCTTTAACTCTTGGAAGTTTTTCTCACATTCATCGGACCACAGAAACTTGACCTTTTTTTAGCCAACTTTGTTAATGGTACTAATAAGAAAGAAAACCCCTCAATAAATCGGCAGTAGTAGCTTTCCAACCCCAAGAAACTTCTTATATCAGTTGGAGAGATCGATCTGAGTCAGTTCTTAATCGCCTCAATCTTCTGGGCATCCACTCGGATACCATCCCCAAAGACGATACAACCTAAGAAAGCCACTAACTTAAGCCAGAATTCACATTTAAAAAATTTTGTATACAACTCGTGGTCCTTAAGAGTTTGAAGGACAATCCTGAGGTGATTTACATGCTCCTCTTCATCTCTTGAATCCACCAAAATATCATAAATAAACACAATTACAAACATATTAAGATACGGTCTGAACACTATATTCATCAAATCTATGAAGGTTGCGGGTGCATTCATCAACTCAAAGGACATGATCAAGAACTCAAAACGGTTGTATCTAGTCCTAAAAGTTGTCTTTGGAATGTTACATTCCCTCACTGTCAACTGATGGTAACCCGATCGGAGATCTATCTTTGAGAAAAAAGAGTCACCCTGAAGTTGGTCAAACAAGTCATCTATCCTTGGGAGATGTTGCTTACCAGCACACGCAAGTGCACGTGGTAAAAACAAGTAATATAGTGGTCTTAATTTAAGGACAGGATTATCGTACCCAAGAGATTTAATTTAAATTGTTAATATTCCAAGTTATACAGTTTGTAGAGCAATAAAAAAATAATTGATCAAATATTGTTTTGAATAATTTAACCTGCAAACTAAACTAGTAATTTTGTAATAAAATAAGAATCAATTTATTTTGTGTCTAATTATCAAATAATGTGAGATTCCAGGATTGTAATATTAACGACATCATATTAATCTCGAATTCCATACTTATGCTTGGCAGTGATTATTGACTTACAGGGTTAAAATTACCAAATCAGGGTTGCACACCTCTGTTTGCCTATTCCTATTATTTGCCTAACTACATCGTTGAGCGGGAATAAACAATACAATAGAAATGCATTAATATTTTCTTCCTGCACATTAAATCAAGCTTGGTGTAAAGGTAGTTGTCACAAATCTCCAATACACAAATCAATCTAATATTTTAGTTGAATAAGCTCCCTACATTATTGTGTTCTTATGCATTCTAACACCTTTCGAATTCACAATCCAAAAGATTTTCATTTCCATAGGTGATCAAGCTTAGAAATGTAGATTTAAATAATATAAGAACAATCACAAACACCCATTCATAAGCATTAAAACTCATTAACTCATTGTCTATGGCTACAATCCCAGAAAATGGAAAGATTAGCCGCACATACTAATCTTACACAACATTAATATACTTAAACTCATAAGAAAAATAAAAATAAAGGTAGAACTTACCAAAAATGGTTCTCCACAATGACCAGCTGCCTCCAAAACTTGAGCAAAAACTTAGAATGAATGATAATTAGGTTTACATGTTTTTCATGACTTATATAGCCTAAGAATCTAACTTTTGATGCGTTTTCCTTCAAGTCCGTGATGCAGACTAGTATTATTTTAATCAATCTTTGTGTACAATGTTGACTGAACAATTTTTTCCACCTTTTTATAGTAGTCTGCGATACGGACTAGTGTTAATTAGGTAAGATTTTCACCTGCTTTTGTTGACTTCGAATTTCCAACCTCAAAACACTAGTCTGCGACATACCTTGGTCGCGGACCAAGTGTAAGAATTTTTCTCTTTTTGCTTTCTTGTACGGGTTGTCTTTTATTGCTTTGGAATTTATTCTAGAGCCTTATAATCTGATAAAAAATAAATAAAAACACAAACTCGAGATGTAATTTGTCCGGTGTTAACAAAATACACAAAATCCTATTAAAAACTAAAACTCTACGAATATACCCTCAAATTTAACTCTATTTATGGGATGTTTGCTTATTTAGGTGTATAAATATGTCTCAAATCAGACCAGGAGACGATACTTGTTCTTTATGATGAGCTTATATAGTTCTCTATAGTCAATACTCATTCAAAGAGACCCATCTTTCATTTGCATGAATAGGACAGGGGCACCCCAAGGAGAAACACTCGACCTTATAAAGTCCTTCTCTAACAAATCTTTTAACTATTCTTTCAATTCTGCGAGGACCGGCTGGGTATTCCTCAGGGAACACTTTTGGAAACTCATTCACGATCGGAACTGACTCAAGAGTTAGAGACTCAACATCATCAGATTTGACTCTCACAAGGTGGTAGATATACCCCTTAGAAATAATCTTTCTAGCTCTAAAGTATGAGATAAACTTTTATTTAGGTGCTACAGAATCACCCTTCCACTCTAGAACCGATTCATTCGAAAATTAGAACTTAATGGTTTTGGCTCTACAATCAACAAAGGCATAACAAGCATAAAGCCAATCAATGTCAAGGATCAAATCAAAATCAGTTATATCTAACTCAATCAGATTAATGCTAGTACCCTATGATAGATGGACACTACGCAAGCTCTATAGACTCTCTCAGCTCGAATAGACTCACCCACGAGAGTAGAAATATCAAAAGGTTCAAAGAGAATCTCGGGGTTTCTTTCAAATCTGCCAGCCACATAAGGAGTTACAAAAGATAATGTGGTACCAGGATCCATCAACACATAATAATCAATAAAAAAGACTCGAATCATACCCGTCACAACATATGAGAAGTTTTCCTGATCATGTCGACTACCCATGGCATACAAAAGATTTGTAGCTACATTTTCGCCTATCGTGGTACTCCTCTGGTTTCCCTTGGTTGGCGGGGCTGGTCTAGAAGACTAAGCCTGATCAGCCCACCTTGGACAATCTTTCTGATAGTGACCCACTTAGCCACACTTGTAGCATATATCACTCTTCTTATGGCATCTCCCCACGTGCAATTTACCATACTTGCCATATGCTGGCTTACCCAATGAACCTTCAGCCATAGTTTCCTGGGATTGAGATCCCCGAGGCTCCAACATTCTGGGATTGTTGATCTTTTCTGACTCTAGGTGGAGGTGCACTAACGGATGATGGTGTTGGAAATCTATTACCGTTGCCTTTCTTTCCAACCTCATGGTTGAATGTTTTTGCTTTCTTATTTCTGAATTCCTTCCTACCCTGCTACCTCTCCTCATCAGCTTGTTCCACAAAGGTCACCAATCTCCCTATATCCATGTCATTCTTGAGCATAGCCCCCTTCCATCTCTCTTGGGGCATCTATTCAATCCATCAACGTACATTCCCATCCTCCCTCTCATATCAACAACCATATCTAGAGCATAGCAAGATAATTGTGTGAACTTCAGCTCATACTCTTGCACAGTCATAGCGCCCTGCTTCAAGTTCAAGAACTCTTTCACCTTCGCCTCTCTTCTTTCCCTTGGGAAGAAACGCCCTAAGAAAGCTTCCTCAAACATAGCCCAAGTCATCCCGGGAACATTCTCCTCTCTACCCTTCTTCCACTGATCATACCACAGTCTAGCCACACCTTTTGGTTGATAAGCAACCAATTCCACTTGGTCAGCATCCGCAACATGCATCACTTGCAACACCTTTTTGGAGCTCCTCCACATAGTTATCAAGGTCCTCAGTAGATGTAGACCCTGTGAGCTCAGACAGATTAATCCTCAAGAATTCCTGGACTCTAGAAATGTCATGGGCATCCTATTGGGCCGCTTCTTGTCTCGCAGCAGGTGCTGTGACAACCTGGGCTAGAGTTTGGATAGCCTAGCGAAGCTCAGCATTGGAGACCTCACTTGTGGGGGGCTGCGCAACAAGGCAGCTTGTTCCATGGGCACCTAATGTTCTTAAGGCTCAGGTGGATTACATTTTGTCTGGCAGGACGTTCTCTACCTCTGACGGCTCTTCTGGAAGGCATGATCAAAATTCTGCAATGCACAAAGCACGAATTAGAATAGAACTTCCATAGAGTATAACTCTATAGCACAACTTAAATAATGAATGAAGGAAAACACTTCCAAATGCCCCATAGCCTCCTGTTTATGAAGTATAGTGCACAACACACCCATAAACAAGACTCTACTAGACACATCTTCATAGACTACCTAATACACTTGAACTTGGCTCTGATACCAAGTTTGTCATCCCCAGGGATGGGACCCAAGATGTGGCCGGCACTCAGAGACTATTGATACTCCCCAATCAAACCACTTGACCTCATCACATTCATTCAATCATACATTTTACTAATCAGCAGAAGACATATGAAAGTAAATGGGCGTATTTCATCATCTAATCTCAAATGAATATATAATAAAAGGTCAGTAGAAAGAAACTAGCTCATAAGTGTCAATATCAATATCTGACTCTAGTCTACAAAGCCTCTATTACTATTAAGTGGTGCCAATGACATATCCATGGCTACCTCAATCAAAATAAAGTTTAAGAAAAGGCTACACTAAGCAAGATAAAAATAAGTGATGAACCCTCCGATGTAGGGGAGGCTCACCAAGCTGTTGAATATCTCAAAATCCTCAATGGTGCATCTGATGATTGTTGACACCCAATTTTGTCCGGCCTATAGCCCATTTTAAAATGTCATTTAATTAAAATAGATACTCTTATTCACATTCAATTTACTTTAATTTTCCTTTTTATTTCTTTAACTTTATCATATTCTACCTTATTTATCTCCTTATCCCCCTTCTCTTTCAAGAAATCTTTAACCTCCCTTCTCTCTTCCTAACCCTAGCCGCCACACATTACATATTCTTTCTAAAAACCATCCGCCTCCCTCTTCATCCCCACCAAACTCCAACCAAATCGCCCCCCTCATCTAGCCGGCAACAGCCCTCACTAGCGGCGCCGCGCTTCTCCGTCTACCTAGCCACTACCCTCACCCGTCGAAAACGACCAACGACCCCTTCGCCAGAAACTCCGAACAACCCCGAAAATCACACCCAAAGCCCTCGTCCCCCAAGTGTCGCTGGATCATTTATGTCCTCTTTCACATCTCTCTTCCAATGGCAGCTAGGAATGCATTGTTGAAGTACCTTAGAGTTGAATCTCGTCTTCCACAACGACTAGAACTCCAAAACTATTGGAACCCATTTGCAAATTTGCTCAAACGTCACTTCTCATGGGAGTAAGAACTTTCCAAAACTCGACCCATCGAAGGTATTTATTTATTTTATCTTTTGAATTAGATTGTTATTCTGTTTGTAGTGAAGCAAGATTTTCTTATTGTTAGAATGAAGTGAGATGGGATAGAAGGAATTGGTTTTATATTATGATGTATTGATTTATTGATTGTATTGTTGTTGTCAAGTATTCGAAAAGGTGTCATGTTTGTTTGGGTGTGGTTAATTCCAATTTAGGTGTGGAGGGGTTCTTGTTTTAGATTTTCTATTTGGGGTTTGCTATATTGGATTAGAAAAATATGAGCTTTTTGTTGTTATTTTAGGTTGAATCAGTTTTGGCATAGGGAAGGCTTGTTTCACTTTCTTCCTCAGATGCTTATGTATTATCTATTTCTGTGCTTGCTGGTTCTTTGGATTTTGGAGAGCTGATGTATGCGTTTAAGCTAGAAATGTATACACCATGTGCAGTTTCTTTTTAGGGTTATATATTTGGATATGGGTTCTGCACGTGTATGCTTCACATAGTTGGGATGCACATAAAGGAGAGTTGGGTGTGTCATGTGTGTAATTGGCCAATGATGAATCTATCTGTCGGGTTTCGAGGCCTCCCCATTCAAAAAGACAGAAAAAGTTAGTTTATTTTCATATTTGTTATATGTTAAAAGTCAAGTTTTTAATTCAAGTTCATTGTTTGTCAAATTGGCCAATGACGAATCTATCCGTCGGATTTCGAGGCCTCCCCATTCAAAAAGACGAAAAAATTTAGTTTAGAATTACATTTTAAAATTCAAGTTCATGGTTTGTTAAACTTGGCCAATGACGAATCTATCCGTCGGATTTCGAGGCCTCCCCATTCAAAAAGACGAAAAAAGTTAATTTATGTGTGTATATTTTATTATGTTTATTTTGTCATGACTACCCTTTGTTGCTTTATCTTGTTAATAGATTATCATTAGATTATAGCTTATTTATTTGTGTGATTATTATGAGTATGGTTTAAGTTAATCTTCTTTTATATACTATTTGTGGTGTTCAAATTGTTATTATTATTTTGTGTTATGATTTGCGGTATTGTTTCTCTTCAGGTTTTTGAAATAGTTTTGTTAGAAAGTGTAGCTTGTTCTTTGGTTGAGACAAATTCTGTAGAGTTTGTGATTGTTCTGGAGATTTATAGATTCTTCTTTTATATACTTTTTGAGGTGTTTAGATTGTTCTTTGTGACAAGATTTATGGGATTCTAGAACTTGGAGTATTTTTTAGATGGTTGGTAGTATTGAAGTGAAAAGTGATACCAGTGTGTACCCAAA